>CAXDID010001228.1:30552-235031 GCA_963988835.1 Hexamita inflata
CACCTCCCATAACTGTATTATAATCTTCATAATTTGAGAGAAACAACATGCTTTTGGTAATTGTAAATAATTTTTTCACGTACTATGTCAATATGGACAAAATATAGTTCAAGTATCCCATATCAATCAAAGTTATGTTGTTTCTGAGATATAAAGTTGATAATTAGAAATATTGAATTGAGTCCATAGAATAAATTTGCTCACATCGGTTCGCTAGCCGATTTGTTAACTTAATTCGAAAACCTAACTAACAAAGATATTTATCACAAAAGAACACTCACTGGGGCGATTTACTTAGTATCTAAAATGACATAAATAGGAAATTGTCAACTTATGGATGTGGAGAGACAGCTCGATAATCCTAATATTAAAGAGTAGTCATCTAATATTAATAAAGTTTAGTTTATTTCGACATGTAGACAAAACTTACTTTCAAATCAAAAAATGTTGACAAAAGTAAATTTGAGGATCATATAAACTATGATAAGTCGTAGGTGGCGGAATTAATAGTAATCATTAATAGCAACAATATTACTATTACGGCCTTTGGGAAAAGATACTTAAATGTTGTAATTTTTGAAAAAGTTTACAATATTTATAAATGTAATTAAAACACGTACAGGTCTAAACTAATTGATACAATATTTGTGTAACATAAGTGTAACTATAAGCTTTCCGGTTTTCAAAGCTGTATTATATTGTCATCTAATATGACTTTTAAAAATATATTCGGATATAGCAATATTTCAAACAGTAATCTATGAGTGGGGCTGGAGTTTGCTAAAATATATTCAATGACAACGAACAATAATTTACTTGTAATAGAAACTGGATATGTTTCTTTTACTTTTGAGTTCGCTAATTTTGATGTTCCCGTGTGAGTGAGTCGAATGAAAGAGCGTATATATTATATATTAATTAATTAATGCTAATTTTCTCATATTTTATTATTTTCTAGATTTTTACTTATTTTTAATCCAGAAAATTATTAAATATTCTTGTGTAATGACTCAGAGTAAAGATAGAATTATTGTATACAAAATTAATGTATATTATGCATTATTATTTTGTATTACAAAATATTGTAAAGTTATAGCTCATCTAAGGTTCAGAAACAAGAATAATTGTATAATAATTATCTGCTATTTTAGAATAATATGGTGTTTCCTATATATTGATACATATTTTAGAATTCATATGTACTATCTAGTATGATTATATTATTATTTTTTCTGAATAGATATTATTGGTCTATATAAATAAAATATTTGATTCATTTTATCACTTTTGAAAATAGAGTGGAATTATTATATTTAAGATAAATATATTGTTACTCATAAAGGGGCACACAATAATAAGATGCTAAAGTTTACAATAGTATTATTTCAAGATTATTGTTCAAATTACATTTTTTAAAATACTGAATTATAATACCATGAAAATAGCACCCAAGTTATATCCTGCGATAATGTATTTATCTTATCGCAACTGTTATAATATTTGAATGAAAAGCTTAGTGAAGATATATAGCTAAACATAAATATTCAAATTTTTGATAAGTAGTGTAATTTGATCTACAGATAACGTATTTACAAAAGATTAAAAAATTATCATTCTGTATTGTTAGATAATATATTGGCACTAAATCAATTTGGGTGCTAGAATGGTTAATGAAATAATTAAGATAAGTAGTCAAATTAAACATATCAAATTTGAGAAGTAAATATCTTCAAGCAAAAATATTTTAATTGTATATGATATAGACCATAACTAATAACAAAATTAATTTTCATTTCAATATTCCAAAATTTCAATTTTGTTCCGTTTAAGCTTGGCTAGCAGGGCTAGGTTCTTGGCAGGCTCTAAGTTTAGTTTTTCATTTGACGACAGGACGCGCTCTTGCAAATTTACGAGAGAATTTATTTCAGGTATTTTTATAGACCGCAGTAGTTTAAATACCAGAGTCTGAGATTCTTGAAGTTCTTCAATACAGCCGTGTCCACGCCCTTATTGCAGTCAGATGCAATTAACTCTGATTTAGGTCTTTCAGTTATTTAGCTTTCCGTAGACCGCACTATCCGATGTTTAGTTTGAAGAGCTTTCGCAAACACGCCAGCGGCGTTATATCTTTCAGTGGATTTATAAACAGTTCTAGCTCTTTCAATTTAGTTAGAGGTTTAAGCGGGGCTACGTTACTTACGTTGCAGGCGGTCAAGTTGAGTTTAGTGAGTATTGTCATATACTGGAGAGGAGAAATATCTATGTTCTTGTTGTAGCCCGAATTTTGTTCTCTAAGCCACGAAAATGAACGAATCGTGTTGACTCGAACTATTTTATTATCGAACAAACAAGGAAGCACTTGCAGATTTTCAAGTTGCAGGCCTTCTATGCTTTTCAGATCGCAGTCTTGGACGTGGAAGTAACTTATCTTCTTATTGTTCAAAGTAGAAACCATGTATTTGCAGTCGTAAATAACAGCTGGCTATTGTCAAAATCTTCAACGACTTCTATACTCCCGGCGTTCTTTTTTCTTGTGATTTTCAGCATTCTATTTTATATTTCGCGTTTACCGCTCTTTCATAAGTAGCTGGTTATCAACTCCAAGTTTGTTTAATTGCATTAGTTTGTATGCGAAGTGGGAAGCTTTCAATACTTATTCAGATATTTATGAATATAAATATGATATTATTTCGATGTTCATCATCATTATCATCTTTAAAATGGAGTCCTTCAGTAAATAGACGAGTGTAAATAGTTACAGTAAGTAAAAAACGTATGAAAATATCATTTAATAATGTTCCTTTATATTGATTATTGAGTAGATGTTTTTGATGGTACCAAAAGAGTAACGTTCTTCATCATTACCATCTACCTAACTAATATCAAACTACTATATTTTATCTACTTCAAGTAAGTACCATTGCTATATCAAATACACATATTCACTTCTTGAGGTTGGTCACGTACATGACCACGTTTCGCTTGAAGTACTTCTCCGGGCCCACACCCAGCAGGAACGCGTTCGCGACCTCGGACGGCTTGGAGTCCGGCATCTGCTCAATCAGCTTTCTCAGCGCCACCTTGTCTTCCACGCTGATGATGTCCGCGAACATGCACTTCGCGAAGGACTTCTGGTAGTACTCGCGCAGCTGGGTCGCGCTCTTGCTTGGCATGATTCCGTGCATCTGGGTCCAGAAGAGCTTCTGGTCGTGTATCTTGAAGTGGGCCTGCAGCAGTTCGCACACCTGCACGTTCGCGGGCGCCTCGCCTTGGTGGTTAAGAACTCTAACGATAGCGGAGACGAACTCGCCCTGGAACCTGAGCTGGCCCGAGGACTCCGTTCTGGTCTGCTGTCTGTCCTTCATCTGCTTGTTCAGGACGCAGTTGTAATTGGAAACCGGGCCCAGCTTTGGTTCTGGGAACACGTTGCACAGGTACTTGGTGGCGAGCTGGTGGAACATCTGGCGGAGGGAGTCCGCGGCCACGTTCAGGTCGAAGGAGAGGACGTGGAAGAGCTAGCCGAAGACGCGCTCGGACTGCAGCATGGCGAAGAACACGATCTGGTCTGCGCTCGTAATTTACGCACTTATATCCAGGGCTTTAGCTATGGCGTTCGTCAAAGTCTGCTCGGAGGGGTTCATGCTTCTGGAGTGGAAAGTGTGTTTGGAAGGTCAGGCGCGATTGGGCCGGTTTCCAGCCGGGTGCGTTTTACTACAGTGTATGTATAAAAACAGAGCCGTGTTAAATTATTCATTAAAGTATCACGCCATCAAAATTTTTTAAACACATTTTAGTGCAATACACGCGAATTTGCCGTTTCGTGTCGGATTCGGGCGTTTAATAAAAATTCATTAAAGTATCATTGGTAATTTGCTCTGCGAATATTTCTGACAATAGCGCGATATACGTGGCATCTCTATTTCCAAATACACTAGGTTAAAGATGATAACCGAAGTGAGTGATTAAATATGAATAGTGCCAAATAGCAAAATTAAAACATTGCGGATTATGTTACTTGTATCTGACGGGACAAGTATATTACATCGCAAAGACGAAGAAGCCACGAAACCGAGTTCTGGGATTTGTAATGTTTTGTATCTGAACTTTTCTGAATCGGAATTAGATACAAAGCGCCGTGTTCATGAATAACCAACAACTGCAATATATTAGCAAGTTATAAATTAATTCACATGTATATTTGCAATAGTACTATTTCAAATTACTTCCAAATTACATTTTAGATTTTTGTTTAATATTGCTGTTTGTGTTTAGTAATTATAGGTAAGCTAAAATTTATGTTTTTATTATTATTTTAATATCGCTCAACAATGTCTATTCAAATTATTTAGTTCGGAAGAGTTAACGGAGATTCTGTGAAGAGATATTACAAGTTATCATTTTAAAAAGGATCGCGTATATTTTATAAAAGTGATTGGCATACTCTTAAACAAATGTTAGTTTTTGAAAGAGGTGAGATTATAGGGGTATTGATTTTATAAAGTGTATATTATCCTTATTTGAGTGTATATTATTCAGGTTACCATACTATTTTATGATATATCCTGTGATATACTTAAAGTTATAGTTGAAAAATAATCTATTGATCTAATTTTAGGATCTGATATGTTTGTATATGTAACAATTCATAATAATCTGATTAATTTTCGTTAGTTGTTGTTATTAGTATGCCGTCTTATAATCCACTTCTACAAATGCAGAATGTCGTGCATGACCAGTAATTACTCACTCTTGCCTCTTTGATATATAATAAATTATTTAACAGTGATTTATCAAATTAGTTCCTTATTTACAGTATAACTGTCCTTGATGACGCTGCGTACTCTCATTTTTGGTCGCAACTATCTGCTTTCAGTGAAATTCCTCAAAATACTCTAAAAGCCCTCTTTTAGCCACTCTAAACGCATTATTTAACGACTAAAAACATTACCTCCTCTCCAACAATGGATTTTAAGTTCCGAAAGTCTGTGAACAGAAAGTAGTTAAGTGAGTCATTTTATGATATACTCTAAATCTTACGTTAAGATCACCTTAGGCCTTCATTAGTTAAGATCACCTTAGACCATTTCTAGACCACTTTTTGCTCTTTCTCATCAAAACAGGGGTAAAAGGTAATATAAAGATAAGGTTACAGTTAAGTGAGTCATTTTATTTGGCTAAAAATAAGTTAGATCAAATTTAGTCCTGATAATTTGAAATAGTACTCAAATATACATATAAAATCTATATAGCCATAATAACCTCTTTTTGTTTCTTTTTACAAATAATTAAAAATTATCTTTGTTTATGTGTGAATCACTTTTATAAAATAAAATGACTCACTTTACTGTAACCTTATCATCAGTACTAAGGCTCAATTTAATCATTCCATCTTCATCTCATAAATCATGGCAATCCACAAATCCACACTTAGTTACACAATAACGTTACCTCAAACTAATCTCAATATCATACCTCATCTTCTTGGATTGTCACTCTGAATAGCCTCCTCAGACAACCTAAGTTAGTTCGGCACTTGAACTAACATTATTGACCTCGGAAGTTATCTTTTATAAAATATATGCAGGTAGATATCCATTTTTTAATGATCACTTGTAAAATCTCCTCACAGAATCTCCGTTAACTCTTCCGAACTAAATAATTTTAATAGACACTGTTGAGCGATATTTTAATATTAATGAAAACATAAATTTTAGCTTACCTATAATTACTAAACACAAACAGCAATATTAAACAAAAATCTAAAATGTAATTTGGAAGTAATTTGAAATTGTACTATTGCAAATATACATGTGAATTAATTTATAACTTGCTAATATATTGCAGTTGTTGGTTATTCATGAACACGGCGCTTTGTATCTAATTCCGATTCAGAAAAGTTCAGATACAAAACATTACAAATCCCAGAACTCGGTTTCGTGGCTTCTTCGTCTTTGCGATGTAATATACTTGTCCCGTCAGATACAAGTAACATAATCCGCAATGTTTTAATTTTGCTATTTGGCACTATTCATATTTAATCACTCACTTCGGTTATCATCTTTTACCTAGTGTATTTGGAAATAGAGATTCCACGTATATCGCGCTGTTGTCTGAAATATTCGCAGAGCAAATTACCAATGATACTTTAATGAATTTTTATTAAACGCCCGAATCCGACACGAAACGGCAAATTCGCGTGTATTGCACTAAAATGTGTTTTAAAAGTTTTGATGGCGTGATACTTTAATGAATAATTTAACACAGCTTTGTTTTTATACATACACTGTAGTAAAACGCATCCGGCTGGAAACCGGCCCAATCGCGTCTGACCTTCCAAACACACTTTCCACTCCAGAAGCATGAACCCCTCCGAGCAGACTTTGACGAACGCCATAGCTAAAGCCCTGGATATAAGTGCATAAATTACGAGCGCAGACCAGATCGTGTTCTTCGCCATGCTGCAGTCTGAGCGCGTTTTCGGCTAGCTCTTCCACGTCCTCTCCTTTGACCTGAACGTGGCTGCGGACTCCCTCCGCCAGATGTTCCACCAGCTCGCCACCAAGTACCTGTGCAACGTGCTCCCAGAACCAAAGCTGGGCCCGGTTTCCAATTACAGCTGCGTCCTGAACAAGCAGATGAAGGACAGACAGCAGACCAGAACGGAGTCCTCGGGCCAGCTCAGGTTCCAGGGCGAGTTCGTCTCCGCTATCGTTAGAGTTCTTAACCACCAAGGCGAGGCGCCCGCGAACGTGCAGGTGTGCGAGCTGCTGTAGGCTCACTTCAAGATACACGACCAGAAGCTCTTCTGGACCCAGATGCACGGAATCATGCCAAGCAAGAGCGCGACCCAGCTGCGCGAGTACTACCAGAAGTCCTTCGCGAAGTGCATGTTCGCGGACATCATCAGCGTGGAAGACAAGGTGGCGCTGAGAAAGCTGATTGAGCAGATGCCGGACTCCAAGCCGTCCGAGGTCGCGAACGCGTTCCTGTTGGGTGTGGGTCCTGAGAAGTACTTCAAGCGAAACGTGGTCATGTACGTGACCAACCTCAAGAAGTGAATATGTGTATTTGATATAGCAATCGAACTTACTTGAAGTAGATAAAATATAGTAGTTTGATATTAGTTAGGTAGATGGTAATGATGAAGAACGCTACTCTTTTGGTACCTTCAAAAACATCTACTCAATAATCAATATAAAGGAACATTATTAAATGATATTTTCATACGTTTTTTACTTACTGCAACTATTTTTTACTGTAGGACTCCATTTTAAAGATAATAATGATGATGAACATCGAAATAATATCATATTTATATTCATAAATATCTGAATAAGTATTGAAGGCTTCCCACTTCGCACACAAAATAATGCAACAATAAGACAAATATGGAGTTGATAACCAGCTACTTATGAAAGAGCGGTAAACGCGAAATATAAAATAGAATGCTGAAAATCACAAGAAAAAAGAACGCCGGGAGTATAGAAGTCGTTGAAGATTTTGACAATAGCCAGCTGTTATTTACGACTGCAAATACATGGTTTCTACTTTGAACAATAAGAAGATAAGTTACTTCCACGTCCAAAACTGCGATCTAAAAAGCATAGAAGGCCTGCAACTTGAAAATCTGCAAGTGCTTCCTAGTTTGTTCGATAATAAAATAATTCGAGTCAACACGATTCGTTCATTTTCGTGGCTTAGAGAACTAAATTCTGGCTACAACAAGAACGTAGATATGTCTCCTCTTCAGTATATGACAATACTCACTAAACTCAACTTGGCCGCCTGCAACGTAAGTAGCGTAGCCCCGCTTAAACTTCTAACTAACTTGAAAGAGCTGGAGCTGTTTATAAACCCACTGAAAGATATAGCGCCACTGGCGTGTTTGCGAAAGCTCTCCAAACTAAACATCGGATAGTGCGGTCTACGGAAAGCTAAATAACTGAAAGACCTAAATCAGAGTTAATTGCATCTGACTGCAATAAGGGCGTGGACACGGCTGTATTGAAGAACTTCAAGAATCTCAGACTCTTGCATTTATACTATTGCGGTCTGTAAAAATACCTGAAATCAGTTCTCTCGTAAATTTGCAAGAGCGCGTCCTGTCTTCAAATTAAAAACTAAATCTAGAGCCCGTTGAGAACCTATCCCTGCTAGCCAAGCTTAAAATAGATTTCCGCAAGATTAAAAGCATCGTGGTGCTGTTAAAGCTTGCCCGTTTAGAAGAACTAGACCTATCCAACAACAAAGAAATACGCGATTTCGTCCTGCTGCAGTACTTGGTTCGCCTGAAGATACTTTGAATAGAACAGTGCGATTTAAGAAGCGTCGCCATGTTATTACCACTAGTGAATCTGCAGGAACTGTCTCTGGGCAAGAACAACATTGTGCGCATAAACTCTTTGGAAAGATTGGCTAGTTTAAGACAACTGAATGCTGAAAATAATTTGATCATAGATTTTTTGGGGCTTAAGAAACATCAAAACTTTGGTTCGTTCAAAATATAAAACCAGAGACGGCCTACAATTGCCTAAGTGAAACTGGCCAGCAAGGTTTCCTGCATTGACGCTCCGTTTACTCTTCTTAGATGAAGAACAAGTTAAAGGCCAGGAAAATAATCATACTCAATCTGTTAAATAAACAAAGCAATAACGCAATAAGTGCGATGCAACTGGTAGTGGCGTCCATTCAATAGTCAAATCTAGCGTCACAATGAGCTAAGAGTGTCACGTTATTTTATTACTCAAGAAGTGAGTATGTGTATTTAAATTGTATGAAACTTACATATACTCATACAAGAAATCTTTGCAATTAAGCGTGAATGGATGAGAAAAGAATCGATATCTCTACATATTTACCTTTTTCCGTCTTAGAATACCCATGTACATTTCTAGATATATAATACCCATTTCATTATTTAAAAAAGTTCATCAAAGTACAAATGAAGATGAACTGAGATTCTTAAATTTATACCTATTTCTGCGTTTATAAATCAGCTTTAATAAAGGGCAGACTTTACTGCAAACCGGCCAAAACCGAAAAAAATATTGATTAATTATTACGGTATCCGAATCTTAGAATTTATATAATTTATAATACTTATTATAAATCCGTGTATCCCGCTGTTTTCAACATTCAACCCGCTCCAATGGAACTGAATCCGACACACCTTTCTATCTTGGCCTTCATCGCAGACACCCTCGGCATCCCCTGTATTGCCCAAACGCTATCATACCACGTGCTCATGCTCCCGGATCTGATGTACGAAAACCTCTTCTCGCACCTGGCTGCTACTTTATAGATGAACAAACACCTCGTTCTGGAGCTCTTTGCGGATGTCGCCGTGAACCACCTGACGGCGAGACCCTAGCCCGTGAAGACCTACAACCTGGTGGGAAACCGCCCGCGAACCCAGTCCCAGCAGTCCATCGCGTTTCAGAACCGGTTCGCGAGCGGGCTCCAGATGGTGCTTGGGGTGAATACTGCGGGCTACCGAGAGCTGTGTCTGGAGGTGAACTAGCTTAACAGCAGAGAGAAGACAAACCTCTGGTACGAGCTGAGTCTTGTTATAGCTGAGAAAAAGCCGACTCAACTACGAGAGTACTTCCAGAACTCGTTCCAGAGGTTCATGCACCAGGAGTACATAAACAAAGAGGACAAAGTAATTTTGAAAGACTTGATAATCCAGATGAAGGACAAGAAGCCGGCCGAAATCGCGGAGAAGTTCATGGAGATGACCGCAGATAAGAACTACTTCAAGAGAAACGTTGTCATGTACGTGGTGAACATGAAGAACAAGTGAGTGCGATTTAAATCAATATTTATGTTTTAAATAATAATCTTATATTATCTGCTTTTAATATAATCTGCATGTATCGTTACTTCGATATTATAAGTGAAATAAATTTAGTGTTTTATAAAAGAAGAAAAAGGTATGTCATAAAATTAATGTAAAAATAGATTGTACTTCTAATTTATAATCTATTATAAATATAATTGTTGTGTGTGAAATGTATATGTTATTTATAACTCATTTTTGAAGACTCTGCTTTTAATGCAGAATAGTACTAAATTCAGAAGTTTGAAAAGAGAAGAAAAAGGTATATTAATCTAGATACTTCTATAAATAACTTGTGATATTTATCTAAATGTAGGTTCAATCAATATACTATTAACATATCCTAAATATCGCTCCAAACGAACAATTATATTTTGGAAAAGCGAATAGTAAGAGCTGTGACAAACGTGTTGGAAATATCTAAAAGCGCGGAATATTTCGCGATAATGCTCGCAGTACTTTGTTTGTGCGACGATTCCTATAATCAGTTAGTTTACCAGCTGTCATTCGACTTGAACCTGAAAACCGAAGTAATTCTCCAACACCTTCAGAAAATTAGCACTTCTTGTCTATATTCCATAAAATCTTAAATTTAAGTTGATACTGTTTAGAATCAAATTCCACAATCAGAAACGGAAAGTAAACACAAACTCCCCCAGTAAAGCAAGTGCAGCAATTTAACGCAGGCTTACTCCAAAGTATCATTCCCCGAATTAGACACGATTGAGTATCAGAAACAGTCTATTAGTTAAGTCTAGGAGTCATTCTCGGACACAACTGTCCAAAACAATCAAAATATAGATTTTGAAATATAACCAGACAAAGTCCAGAGACAGTCCAAAAACGAACTGAACGCGTTCAAGCTCTCTTTCTCCTCGGCCCTTAAAATGGTTCTAAGCTCTCATTTCACAAATCTAGACGAGGTGACAGATTCCCAGATTTGCGAGGCGGTAAACGCGCACGTTAAAATATACGATCAAATCAAATTTTGGGATTCGGTTCAGAGAGTAATTGGAGTTAAAACCAGAGAGTAAGTTAGAAACTACTACTAGAAAACGTTCGTCAAATGCTTGTATAAAAAAGAAATAAATAAAGAGGATAAAGAAACGCTCAACAAACTGATCGAAGAAAACGGGGGCAAAAAAGCGGCCGAAATCGCGAAGCTGTTTGTAAATGAAAACTACTTCCACAGAACGGTTCTGATGTACGTCATCAACAGAATCGCGTACAACAAAGAGAACAAATGAAAAGTAAAGATGATAGTAAAAATGAAATATTGACCAAAAATTATTGAATATGAGTGAGTATAAGAATATTTTATAATTAGTCTATTATACCTATTATATTATTTTTTAATAGTAGTCATTGTTGAATATGTTGAAATAAGATGTATGTGAGCTAAACTATAACATTGCTCAAGAATAATTATAACAAATATTAGACATTCATAATTTTTAGCGGGCTATTGTTATTGGTACAATGCTCGACTGAATAATATTTATGTTATATCACAACATTTATATTTAAATACTTCTAGATAAAAACATTAGTTATAAGAAATATTTAGATTAATAGAAACATTGATTGCGAGTGAATTAATTTATTATTATTTAAAATCAATGTGAGTCTTTTACTTATAACACATTTCAAATATCAAAATTCGTTCAAAATTCTTAAATGATTGCAAATTGAACGTATTAAAAAGTCTATAAATAATAAATTTATAATGTAAAATTTTTGCAGCGTACACTTGATTTCGCGCGTTATGTAACCATTTTGCAAAATTATAATTAATGAATACTCTGAATTTTATGTGTAGTGTCAATTCCATTCATGGATACCTCACTTAAAAATAAAGTGTATCCCGTGTCAGAATAAGTTATTAGTCGTCTTCTGGAGAGTACATCACTTTTGTCCAATTGTACTTCAGAATATGTAGTTCATATTGAATCAATTTTGAAACTAAAAATTAGCACGTGAATAGAAAATCAAGCCGGATAAGTTTATAAAATAAACCCCACTTTCACTCCAGATGATATAAATACAACAAGAACAAAAACTAATCAGCTGTTTATCCCAGCTCCTCCAAATCAAGACATGTGCAGTGCAGTTATCCTTTTACGCATTAATGCTCCCAGACCATCTCCACGCCCGTCTGTTCCAGGAAGTGGCCCTTCTGCTCGAAACTGACGAAGCCGAGGTCCGCGAGCAGTTCAAGCTCCTCACCCTGAAGCACCTGCTGAGGAGTGCTCCACAGAGCCCGCCGCCTTCTGAAGGCCTCAACGTGAGCAAGTGCTACAACCTGGTCCAGAACAGCCCGAGAACCCAATCTCAAGACTCGATCCTGTTTTAGAACAGGTTCGCGGAATGTCTCCAGAAAGTAATTAGCATTCAAGAAAGCGACAACAAGAAGTTGTGCTAAGAGGTTGTAAACTATTTACAGTGTAACAGTTCCAAAATATTTTGGAAGGAAATGCACGAACTCATTTCAGAAAAATCTACGGTTTAATTGAGAGAGTACTTTTATAACTCATTCAAAAGGTTAATGCACCAAGAGTTTTTGAGTCTAGAAGACAAAATTATTTTAAAGAATCTAATGATTGAGATTGCAGATTAAAAACCAGCGGAGATAGCAGATAACTTTATGGATTTAGTTAAAGACAAAAACTATTTCAAGAGGATAGGTTGGTTATGTACATTATAAACATGAAAAAGCAATTTAAAAATAAGTGAGAGACAATACATTTAAATTATCTAAATTCTTAAATATATTAGGACTGAATGTAGTAAAATAAAATATTTTTAATTATAAAGTCATTATGGTTATTTGTATGTTTCCTTGGAGTGGTATGTTTAAATCTCTATTATTAATATATATTTCGATTAATATTGGTTCCACACCAAATGCCTCGCAAGTAGCTCACAGAAGAGTAAGAAGAGATAGTAATAAACTAGGTAAGTAGATTCTTCCCTAGCAAAACAGAACGCCAGATATACGCTGAATTACAGAAGCCAGAGGCAGAGGAATTGTGGAAGATGATTGGATAGCTGATAAACGTGCGTCCTATCTATATAAGGTAGTATTACGTTGATAGTCATTTGCGTGCTGCTTTTAGGGATAGTTTCAAGGAACAAACGGTAGCAGTAGACCTGGCAATCATCGATCACTTCTAAAAGAATATTAGGGAGTTCAGGGACCTTGACGTACGTTAGAAGTTTACATACATCCGTTAATATCTTAGAGACGTCTTTCACCAACCAGACCAAAATGGATAGTTTGAGTACCACTACGAGTAACTATTCGATCACTCTGTGAACTTCCTAAAGATTGACGGAGAATTCATCGGAGATACTGAATAGTGCGAATATGTACGCTCTAAAATACTCTCTAGGACAGGTAAAATAACAACTAAGGCGCCTAAGCCCAGCAGACAACACGAAAGACACGATAGAAAAGAAGTTGTAAGAGAAGAGGTTGGGGAAGAATACTATGAAGAAGTTGAGGAGGAAGAACCTGAAATAGATCTTGCCGATGAGGAGCAGTACTTCCAAGAAATTGAAGAAATGGGGCATGCGTAGTTGAACGCATAACTCAAGAAATTCCTTGAAATATACCAAAAACTCATTGAAGAAGAATAAGAGCTCGTATAAAAGAATAACTTTTATGGAGATAAAATTAGAAACTTCATGAAAACGCTAAAAGCAGAATGAACAATTACAAAATATTTTATAGCTATAATTTTGCATGAATGTAAGTATCACATGAATATCTATAATAAATACAGTATTCCACTCCCCGTCTTCATGTAATATGGAAGACGATTTTGCTGCATCTTAGTTGGCGAAGTAGATATAGCGCCAGGTTTCTGGCAAGTTGCGTAAGGTAGAGTATGTTGAGCACCAGTTGCCCGATTAGATGAATTTCAGGCAGTCTGGTATATATTAGATAAAAGTGCAGCAGAAGCACTAGATTTCGCAGCCGTCCGAGTACTGCTTCGATCCGTTAATGTTAAATCAGATTCTTTCTGCACCTTCCAAGCCATTAATCTGCGGTTTGTAAAACTTAGGCGCGTCCTGCTTCATGAACACCGCGCTCCAGGCCATGATCTCCTCCCCCTCATTTTTGTCTCTGTTTTCATCGGCTTACTATTAATAATTGATGAAGCAAAACTAAGTGGCAACCGCACTGTTCAAAACGCTCAATAATATGCGCCTAAATCACACCCAGCCGCGCGAATTCGCGAACATCCTCCAGATTTTTAAGATGTCTCCCCATCAACAATCCGATTCGTCCGAACTAATCCTCAAGTTTTTAGACGAACTGATCGAATTCGAAGCGAAACTGAACGGATTCGAGCAGAAACCGTTCAGAGAACGAGAGACAACGGCCATCGACCAAATACTCGGCTCGCACCAGGTCCAGATCCTCAGGTGCAAGTCCTGCTCATAGCAAAAATAAACGATCACAAAATCAAGAAGCCTGATCGTTCCACTGAACAAAACCCTCAGAAAATCATTCACTCAATTACTACAACCAGTTGAAATCGAAAACTACACCTGCGACTTCTGCCAACAGAAAGTAACAGTCGAAAAAAGAGTCGAAATCGCAGACGTTAGCAGAGTCGTGCTCATTCAAATTCAACGCTGGGACGACTTCGGACAGAAAAACAACAAACACTGCCGCATCCCAGAATGCCTAGACCTGAAAAACGGTATCACACTCGAATCCATTCAACACATGGAAGAAATGGGAAAACAAGACGACATATTCACCAAAATGAGCAAAACCACAAACAAATTCACACATAGACTCAGCTCAGTCATATGCCACTCAGGAGTCGCTAATTACGGCCACTACTACTGCTACGCACAATCACAAGGCACTTGGCGGTTATTCGATGACGACCGTGTCTCCAAGGTTGATTTCGAACACATTGCAGCAGGAAACGAAGCCATGTTTCTGGTTTACGAAGAAATTCAGAGAGTTCAAGACGTTTTCACACAGCTCAAAGCAGTTTCAAACACTGTAAGCGAAGCCGTTAAACCCCAATAATATATTCAAAGAGAGGTGAAAACAGTGGATCCATAAGTATAAAAAGAAACTGCTGAAAAAGAAAACAAATTAGAAAATAAAGAAGTTAAAGAAACTAAACAAGAAGTAAAAGTGGAACAAAAAGCAGAAAAGAAACAAAAATCAGAACTTATCGTTAACCCGTTCACCGCCCCAATGCCTGAATCGGTGAAGAAATCGAGCGAAATATAAAAGGAATGCCAGCCAGGCGGCTTCCTGAGCTCAAAATCAGACCTCCTTCACACACAAAAGAGCAAAATGGATATGGAAATCGATGCACCTAGACTCAGAAAAACAGGCACTGACAGATAACAAAACAAACTCAATAGACAACAAGAAATTAGAGAAAGAAGATATCAAAAAAGCTAAGACTGGTGGGACAGACAAAAACGCATCGAAGAAGATAAAAGAAGAATCGAAGAACGACTAAAAAGAGGTAGAAGATGACATTTATTTTTAGATTTCAATTATAATTGTTATATTTTTGTATTTATTTTTACGTACACGTTGATAAAAAGAAATAAATATAATCTACCACTAATATAATCTACCACAATAATATTCACTTCAATAATGATAGGTCATGCTTTATTTTCATATCGGCTCCCACCACAGCTTAGAAATAATAATATAATACCTTAACATATATATAATACTCTGTAAAAATATGTTTATAATATGAATTAAGTATATATATACAACGGCAAAACTCTTCTAATTAACTACAATTGTGCTTTTATGTCCTTTGATTTTGTTGACGAACTGGATTCGGTGTAAAATCTAATTTTAGTCAATTGCCCAGCTATAACGTTCACCAAAGTTCCAACAAAAATATAACAGCTATCATTACAGAACTGTGATATTAGACACATAGGCGGAATTCAGCAAATGACTTAGTTAACACTGCTATAATTAACTATAAATGATATTAAAGATATAGGCGTTCTTAGCTATCTGGTGAATTTAGAGGAGCTTGATCTGTCAAATAATAAAATCGAGTGCGTTACTGCACTTTCCAGCCTTAAGAAGCTGCGAATTCTGAATTTAACAAACAATTTAATATATGATATCCAAAGTTTATCCAGATTACAAAAATTGAGAATGCTGTTCATTTCCAAAAATCGTGTTATAAACGTGTTCGCGCTACGTTTTCTAGTTGGTTTGAGGGAGCTTGACCTTAGCCACAATCGAATTATAAATGTGAATTCGTTCAAATATCTTCAGAATCTCACTTTCCTTGATTGTGCGTTCAACCAAATCAAAAATTTTAGTCCCCTTTACCAAAAGCCAGATTAAAATAAAGAAAATGTTGAGAACTAATATTTGAAACAGTATTTCTTCGTGGCCACTAATTCGCAAAACCAAACCACTCCCACAAAAGATGAACTGTTATTTTCGAACAAGCTCCAACTCATTCACAACCTGAACGTAATGTAAACGGACCTTAAAAACAAATAAGTTTATTTCAAAAACTAGTGCGAACTGTTTGTTAAGAATCAGTAAAGAAAATTATATATTTGCGTGAGAAAATAGTTGAGAATAAGCGAAAGAATCGTCATGCTGGTACAGTTGTTAGATTAAAACGCAGATTAATGAATAAAATAGAATCTATTTAATAGATATTGAATAAATAATTGTATAAAACCAATTATGAGCTCATTTAATATGTACCTAGTAATAAATAAAGTTATGCAATTTTTGTTTCGCCGCTCACTCATTTTTTTCACTTATCTCTCATGTTAATAACATACATTACAACATTCCTCCTAAAGTAATTCTTACCTTTTGAAAATGTTAAAAATTTATCTGCTACTTCTGATGGTTTCTATTTCTTCATCTCAATCATTAAATTCTTTAAAATGACTTTGTCCTCTTAACTTAAGAACTCTTGACACACAAATCTTTTGAATGAATTTTAGAAATATTCTCTGAGTTATGTTGCATTCTTTTCAGGAATATATTATTACAACTATTTCCAGAATATTTTGGAACTATTACACTGTAAATAACTAACGACCTCTTAGCACAACTTCTTGTTGTCGCTTTCTTGAACATGAAGTACTTTCTGGAGACATTCCGCGAACCTATTCTAAAACAGGATCGAGTCTTGAGATTGGGTTCTCGGGCTGTTCTGGACCAGGTTGTAGCACTTGCTCGCGTTGAGGCCTTCAGAAGGCGGCGGGCTCTGCGGAGCACTCCTCAGCAGGTGCTTCAGGGTGAGGAGCTTGAACTGCTCGCGGACCTCGGCTTCGTCGGTTTCGAGCAGAAGGGCCACTTCCTGGAACAGACGGGCGTGGAGGTGGTCTGGGAGCATGAGGACGTAAAAGGATGTCGTTTTAGCGCACTTCTGTATCTGAAGAAGATTAGAGAGGCAGTCCACAAGCTTGGATTCTTAATGTATTTATAGCATCTGGAGTGAGACTTGGTAGATAATTCACTGTATTCACAATTTACGTTGTGTACGACTTGAGTTCATATTTTAAGATTTTTGAATAATATTTGATTTGAAATACAATTATACAAAAATGAATCAATAACTCATTCAGACTACGATAATCTAGGGTACAAATTATTCTTCAACAAAGTATCCGATTTTACCAAATATGATAAGATACTGATTTTAGTAAGTTAACTGATGAAATCATTACTTATTATCATGAATGCAAAAGAATCAAATGTTCATTTCGGTTTGAAGTATATATATAAAATATATATACTTATTCTTGGCTAGAGCTAACAAGCGATATTTCATTATACTTTTAATTTTACTATAAACTTTGTGTCATGATTTAGAGTTGTATATTATTTATTTATACTATAAATAATGTGTTTAAATTTTAATACACATATTTATTTTGTTCAAAATATAATAATAAAATTATCACAGAGTTTAGCTCTGCAAAACTTTTAATGTATTATAACATTATGGTAAAGTCTCACAAGTACACTAGGTTCCGAACTGGGAAAAAATAAATACTTTGGGAAAAAGGAAAAAGTATATTAGTCATTTCATGTGGTATATCTCACATATAGAACAGAGTTGATGACTAATAGAAAAACCTATCATTAGAATTTAAAGCACTTAAAATATCTAATAACTGTATCAATCAAAAACTGCTTTGTTCATTATTCTTTCAAATTTACAATGTACATGACAACGTTCCTCTTGAAGTAGTTTCTATCTGCGGTTAACTCCATGAATTTCTCAGCTATTTCGGCTGGTTTTTTATCTATCATCTCTAGTATCAGACTTTACAATGTTATTTTATCTGTCTTATTCAAATATTCTTGGTGCATAAACCTTTTAAATGAATTCTGGAAGTATTCCCTCAACTGTATTGTTGTTTTCTCAGGAATAAGTTCAGCCATTTGCTTCCAAAACTTTTTTGAACTGTTTTATTGAAGGTGTTATAGCACTTTCTCACAAACAATTTTGTTATCAGTTTCATTTATTTGTAAAATAACTTATAAACAACTCGAAAACCTGTTTTAGAACTAAATAGACTCCTTTGACTGCGTTCGCGATTTGTTTTAATGTAAATTGTAGCACTGTTAAGTTAATTATTATTCTCGTACACGTTCGTTAAATTTAGAAGTTATCTCTCTTTTGTTTTATATATTTCGGAATTTGGTTTGATAAATAATTTATTATTACTCTTATTCGTTTTTGACTTCCTTTTACTCCAGAATTTTAGCTAGGCTGTCTTGAATGAGTGGGTTTATTGTTACTTGTTGAGTTTTGAGAGCGTTTATGCACTTGAAAACCAGCTTGTTGAATATGTCACATAATTGTAAAGTATCAATCTGTAATGATGAACTTAAGAGCTCGAACAGTTTATTTTTTAAAGAATCTGGTAGCGCAAGAACATTATATGCAAGTTGTATCGGGCAAGAAGATTTTAACAAACGAGATAAAATGTCGACCAAGCTCTGCTCCTTCTCACTTAGAATAATTTACGTTGTTGTGAAGTGTACAATTTATTATCATCACTTTACATTATTAGTTTCAAACTACGTTTTTTAGTTATAATATTATTAATAGATCACTCACATGATACAATCAAAAGACAATTAAAGTATAGTTAAGTAATAAAATACTTTGTTTCTAGAACTAGAACTTGATGACTTTAAGTGAGTCATTTGCTAGTAGTATATGCAAATACAATGTATTAAAAATATTAGTAAACAGAATAACATTAGAAGACTAATAAATAGCGTATTATGATTATAATAACTAAATATGCTGCTCATTAGGCAATTATTGATAAAGTGGTTGTCATTAAGTGATTATTTATAGCACTTATAGTTTGTGATTTCAAAAAATTGAAAATGGTAACGTATGTTGCACTAATAATATTAATTCCACTTCTTTCCCAAATGAACTCGAATTTTACGCTTTCTGAAACGGTTTTGGGGAAGGGTGCTTTTGGCACAGTGTACAAGGGCACGAACAACGAGACAGGCGAGGAGGTCGCCATAAAAGCGCTGGTTAAAAACAAGGTGGACGCGAAATCTCTGGCCAAGGAAATAGCGGTGCTGAAGAAGTGCAAGCACGAGAATATAATCAAGTTCCACGGCTGCTTCGAGGACGACACCTATTTCTACGTTGCAACGGAGCTCGCGCGCGGTGGAGAGCTCTTTGACCACATCGTAAGGAGGAAACGGTACTCAGAGAACGACGCACGCGCGATCATGAAGCAGGTCCTAGCCACACTTGTCTACCTCCACAAGAATAAAATTGCCCACCTTGATCTCAAGCCCGAGAACCTCCTCCTAAAATCTGTGCCCGAACACTACGACGAGGGCGACTCAAAGTTCCTCCCCTGTATTAAAATAGCGGATTTTGGAACGGCCCTTATCGTGAACAAAACGGAGCCGGACAACGTTGGAACGCCCGGGTACGTAGCTCCAGAGGTACTGCTGAGGAAGCCGTACACAACCGAGCCGGACATATACGCGCTGGGTGTGATCACATATGTGATGTTAGCCGGTCATCTGCCATTCAACGCTCAGGATTAGAAGCTAATGCTACAATAACAGGTAAAAGGGGACTGGAGCTTCTCATAAAAGTTCTTCAACGTGTCAAAACCAGCGGTAGACTTCATCATGCGATGCATGGAAATTAACCCGGAAAAAAGACCTACCGCAGTTCAACTAATGACACACAAATGGTTCACAGACGCTGAAATCGACTTCGAACTCGCAGACACGCAAGACAACCTAAAAGAATACCTAGCCAAACTCAAACTCAAAGTAAGCTTCCAAGCGGTCAGAATCGGAATCGCACTCAGCTCGGACATTGGACAGAAGTGGGCGGAAAGCGGGTTCATGGCCGTTAACCATCTCAAACAGAAAAAGGAGTGACTGTATATTTAATTTGACATATTCATATGTGTTCAATGAATAAAGAAATAATTGCTGCTTAAGATTATATCTTTCAACTACAAATCAAACCATTTCGAAAAATAATAACTGATTAAGAAATACTCCATGAAATATATTGTATGATAGAAATATACTCTTCACTAACTTTTCATTTGTTCTTCATGTTCACCACGTACATAACCACGTTTCTTCTGAAGTAGTTTCTGTCAGCGGTCATTTCCATGAATATTTCTGCGATTTCAGATGGTTTTCTGTCTTTCATCTCATTCATCAGATCCTTCAGAACCAGTTTGTCTTCTTGGGTCATAAACTCCTAGTGTAGGAACCGCTTAAACGAGTTCTGGTAGTACTCTTTGAGGTACTTTACGCTCTTGTCTGGAATTAGGTCGTGCAGCTGTTGCCAGAATACCTTTGTATTGTGGCACTTAAAATAGTTTACAACTTCTTAGCACAACTTCTTGTTGTCGCTTTCTTGAATGCTAATTACTTTCTGGAGACATTCCGCGAACCTGTTCTAAAACAGGATCGAGTCTTGAGATTGGGTTCTCGGGCTGTTCTGGACCAAGTTGTAGCACTTGCTCGCGTTGAGGCCTTCAGAAGGCGGCGGGCTCTGTGGAGCACTCCTCAGCAGGTGCTTCAGGGTGAGGAGCTTGAACTGCTCGCGGGCCTCGGCTTCGTCAGTTTCGAGCAGAAGAGCCACTTCCTGGAACAGACGGGCGTGGAGGTGGTCTGGGAGCATTAATGCGTAAAAGGATAACTGCACTGCACATGTCTTGATTTGGAGGAGCTGGGATAAACAGCTGATTAGTTTTTGTTCTTGTTGTATTTATATCATCTGGAGTGAAAGTGGGGTTTATTTTATAAACTTATCCGGCTTGATTTTCTATTCACGTGCTAATTTTTAGTTTCAAAATTGATTCAATATGAACTACATATTCTGAAGTACAATTGGACAAAAGTGATGTACTCTCCAGAAGACGAGTAATAACTTATTCTGACACGGGATACACTTTATTTTTAAGTGAGGTATCCATGAATGGAATTGACACTACACATAAAATTCAGAGTATTCATTAATTATAATTTTGCAAAATGGTTACATAACGCGCGAAATCAAGTGTACGCTGCAAAAATTTTACATTATAAATTTATTATTTATAGACTTTTTAATACGTTCAATTTGCAATCATTTAAGAATTTTGAAGGAATTTTGATATTTGAAATGTGTTATAAGTAAAAGACTCACATTGATTTTAAATAATAATAAATTAATTCACTCGCAATCAATGTTTCTATTAATCTAAATATTTCTTATAACTAATGTTTTTATCTAGAAGTATTTAAATATAAATGTGGTGATATAACATAAATATTATTCAGTCGAACATTGTACCAATAACAATAGCCCGCTAAAAATTATGAATATCTAATATTTGTTATAATTATTCTTGAACAATGTTATAGTTTAGCTCACATACATCTTATTTCAACATATTCAACAATGGCTACTATTAAAAAATAATAAAAAATAGGTATAATAGACTAATTGAAAATATTCTTATACTCACTCATATTCAATAATTTTTGGTCAATATTTCATTTTTACTATTATCTTTACTTTTCATTTGTTTTCTTTGTTGTACGTGATTCTATTAATTACGTACATCAGAACCGTTCTGTGGAAGTAGTTTTCATTTGCAAACAGCTTCGCGATTTCGGCCGCTTTTTTGCCCCCGTTTTCTTCGATCAGTTTGTTGAGCGTTTCTTTATCCTCTTTTTTATTTCGTTTTTATACAAGCATTTGACGAACGTTTTCTAGTAGTAGTTTCTAACTTACTCTCTGGTTTTTACTCCAATTACTCTCTGAACCGAATCCCAAAATTTGATTTGATCGTATATTTTAACGTGCGCGTTTACCGCCTCGCAAATCTGGGAATCTGTCACCTCGTCTAGATTTGTGAAATGAGAGCTTAGAACCATTTTAAGGGCCGAGGAGAAAGAGAGCTTGAACGCGTTCAGTTCGTTTTTGGACTGTCTCTGGACTTTGTCTGGTTATATTTCAAAATCTATATTTTGATTGTTTTGGACAGTTGCGTCCGAGAATGACTCCTAGACTTAACTGATAGACTGTTTCTGATACTCGATCGTGTCCAATTCGGGAAATGATACTTTGGAGTAAGCCTGCGTTAAATTGCTGCACTTGCTTTACTGGGGGAGTTTGTGTTTACTTTCCGTTTCTGATAGTTGATTTTGATTCTAAGTGGTTTCAACTAAAATTTAAGATTTAATGGAATATAGACAAGAAGTGCTAATTTTCTGAAGGTGTTGGAGAATAACTTCGGTTTTCAGGTTCAAGTCGAATGACAGCTGGTAAACTAACTGATTATAGGAATCGTTGCACAAACTTAGTACTGCGAGCATTATCGCGGAATATTCCGCGCTTTTAGATATTTCCAACACATTTGTCACAGCTCTTACTATTCGCTTTTCCAAAATATAATTGTTCGTTTGGAGCGATATTTAGGATATGTTAATAGTATATTGATTGAACCTACATTTAGATAAATATCACAAGTTATTTATAGATGTATCTAGATTAATATACCTTTTTCTTCTCTTTTCAAACTTCTGAATTTAGTACTATTCTGCATTAAAAGCAGAGTCTTCAAAAATAAATTTATAAATAACATATATATTTCACACACAACAATTGTGTTTATAATAGATTATAAATTAGAAGTACAATCTATTTTTATATATTTTATGATCTTTTTCTTCTTTTATATATGCACTAAATTCATTCTAAATATATTCATTTGTAATATCGAAGTAACGATACTTGCAGATTATATTAGAAGAAGATAATATAAGATTATTATTTAAAACATAAATATTGATTTACATCGCACTCACTTGTTCTTCATGTTCACCACGTACATGACAACGTTTCTCTTGAAGTAGTTCCTATCTGCGGTCATCTCCATGAATTTCTCCGCTATCACGGCCGGCTTCTTGTCCTTCATCTCGTTTATCAGGTTTTTCAAAATTACTTTGTCCTCTTTGTTTATGTACTCCTGGTGCATGAACCTCTGGAACGAGTTCTGGAAGTACTCTCGTAGTTGAGTCGGCTTTTTCTCAGCTATAACAAGACTCAGCTCGTACCAGAGGTTCGTCTTCTCTCTGCTGTTAAGCCAGTTCACCTCCAGACACAGCTCTCGGTAGTCGGTCGTGTTCACCCCGAGCACCATCTGGAGCCCGTTTGCGAACCGGTTCTGAAACGCGATGGACTGCTGGGACTGGGTTCGCGGGCGGTTTCCCACCAGGTTGTAGGTCTTCACGGGCTAGGGTCTCGCCGTCAGGTGGTTCACGGCGACATCCGCGAAGAGCTCCAGAACGAGGTGTTTGTTCATCTATAAAGTAGCAGCCAGGTGCGAGAAGAGGTTTTCGTACATCAGATCTGGGAGCATGAGCACGTGGTATGATAGCGTTTGGGCAATACAGGGGATGCCGAGGGTGTCTGCGATGAAGGCCAAGATAGAAAGGTGTGTCGGATTCAGTTCCATTGGAGCGGGTTGAATGTTGAAAACAGCGGGATACACGGATTTATAATAAGTATTATAAATTGTATAAATTCTAAGATTCGGATACCGTAATAATTGATCGATATTTTTTCGGTTATGGCCGGTTTGCAGTAAAGTCTGCCCTTTATTGAAGCTGATTTGTAAATGCAGAAATGGGTATAAATTTAAGAATTTCAATTCATCTTCATTTGTACTTTGATGAACTTTTTTAAATAATGAAATGGGTATTATATATCAATAATGTACACGGGTATTCTAAGACGGAAAAAGGTAAATATGTCGAGATTTCGATTCTTTACTCATCTATTCACACTTAATTGCAAAGATTTCTTGTATGAGTATATGTAAGTTTCATACAATTTAAATACACATACTCACTTCTTGAGTATTAAAATAACGTGACACTCTTAGCTCATTGTGACGCTTAATTTGACTATTGAATGAACGCCACTACCAGTTGCATCGCACTCATTGCGTTATTGCTTTGTTTATTTAACAGATTGAGTATGATTATATTGCTGGCATTTAACTTTTTCTTCATTAAGTTCATGATATTAAGAAGAGTAACCGGAGCGTCTATGCAGGAAATCCTTGCTGGCAAATTTCACTTAGGCAATTGAAGGCTGTCTCTGGTTTTATATTTTGAACGAACCAAAGTTTTGTTGTTTCTTAAGCGCCGAAAAATCTACGATCAAATTATTTTCAACATTCAGTTGTCTTAAACTAGCCAATCTTTCCAAAGAGTTTATGCGCACAATGTTGTTCTTGCCCAGAGACAGTTCCTGCAGATTCACTAGTGGTAATAACATGGCGACGCTTCTTAAATCGCACTGTTCTATTCAAAGTATCTTCAGGCGAACCAAGTACTGCAGCAGGACGAAATCGCGTATTTCTTTGTTGTTGGATAGGTCTAGTTCTTCTAAACGGGCAAGCTTTAACAGCACCACGATGCTTTTAATCTTGCGGAAATCTATTTTAAGCTTGGCTAGCAGGGCTAGGTTCTTGGCAGGCTCTAAGTTTAGTTTTTCATTTGACGACAGGACGCGCTCTTGCAAATTTACGAGAGAATTTATTTCAGGTATTTTTATAGACCGCAGTAGTTTAAATACCAGAGTCTGAGATTCTTGAAGTTCTTCAATACAGCCGTGTCCACGCCCTTATTGCAGTCAGATGCAATTAACTCTGATTTAGGTCTTTCAGTTATTTAGCTTTCCGTAGACCGCACTATCCGATGTTTAGTTTGAAGAGCTTTCGCAAACACGCCAGCGGCGTTATATCTTTCAGTGGATTTATAAACAGTTCTAGCTCTTTCAATTTAGTTAGAGGTTTAAGCGGGGCTACGTTACTTACGTTGCAGGCGGTCAAGTTGAGTTTAGTGAGTATTGTCATATACTGGAGAGGAGAAATATCTATGTTCTTGTTGTAGCCCGAATTTTGTTCTCTAAGCCACGAAAATGAACGAATCGTGTTGACTCGAACTATTTTAATAGCCCCGGAAGAAGTCAAATTGAGAGCAGTGAAATTTTATTTTATCATAAAATTCATTTATAGTTACTTTTAAGAATATATGTAAATTCCGCGCCAAAAGTTATCCCAAAAAATGAAATATTATCCGAACATGAAAATATGCTCATTGTTGAAAGCAATATCAAGGGAAAAGAGGCTATAAATACTAAAATTAGTATACAGAATAAATTGATATATTTCTTAATAACTGGTTAAACTACTTGAATTAAGAAATCAGAAAACTTAATCATGATTTGACTTTAGTTACAACCACTAAAATATTGTAATCTTAAGATTAATTGACAACAAATGCGGATACTTTTCCATCATAATTCAAAGAGCGTTAATCTAGTATATTATAATCTTCATAATTTGAGAGAAACAACATGCTTTTGGTAATTGTAAATAATTTTTTCACGTACTATGTCAATATGGACAAAATATAGTTCAAGTATCCCATATCAATCAAAGTTATGTTGTTTCTGAGATATAAAGTTGATAATTAGAAATATTGAATTGAGTCCATAGAATAAATTTGCTCACATCGGTTCGCTAGCCGATTTGTTAACTTAATTCGAAAACCTAACTAACAAAGATATTTATCACAAAAGAACACTCACTGGGGCGATTTACTTAGTATCTAAAATGACATAAATAGGAAATTGTCAACTTATGGATGTGGAGAGACAGCTCGATAATCCTAATATTAAAGAGTAGTCATCTAATATTAATAAAGTTTAGTTTATTTCGACATGTAGACAAAACTTACTTTCAAATCAAAAAATGTTGACAAAAGTAAATTTGAGGATCATATAAACTATGATAAGTCGTAGGTGGCGGAATTAATAGTAATCATTAATAGCAACAATATTACTATTACGGCCTTTGGGAAAAGATACTTAAATGTTGTAATTTTTGAAAAAGTTTACAATATTTATAAATGTAATTAAAACACGTACAGGTCTAAACTAATTGATACAATATTTGTGTAACATAAGTGTAACTATAAGCTTTCCGGTTTTCAAAGCTGTATTATATTGTCATCTAATATGACTTTTAAAAATATATTCGGATATAGCAATATTTCAAACAGTAATCTATGAGTGGGGCTGGAGTTTGCTAAAATATATTCAATGACAACGAACAATAATTTACTTGTAATAGAAACTGGATATGTTTCTTTTACTTTTGAGTTCGCTAATTTTGATGTTCCCGTGTGAGTGAGTCGAATGAAAGAGCGTATATATTATATATTAATTAATTAATGCTAATTTTCTCATATTTTATTATTTTCTAGATTTTTACTTATTTTTAATCCAGAAAATTATTAAATATTCTTGTGTAATGACTCAGAGTAAAGATAGAATTATTGTATACAAAATTAATGTATATTATGCATTATTATTTTGTATTACAAAATATTGTAAAGTTATAGCTCATCTAAGGTTCAGAAACAAGAATAATTGTATAATAATTATCTGCTATTTTAGAATAATATGGTGTTTCCTATATATTGATACATATTTTAGAATTCATATGTACTATCTAGTATGATTATATTATTATTTTTTCTGAATAGATATTATTGGTCTATATAAATAAAATATTTGATTCATTTTATCACTTTTGAAAATAGAGTGGAATTATTATATTTAAGATAAATATATTGTTACTCATAAAGGGGCACACAATAATAAGATGCTAAAGTTTACAATAGTATTATTTCAAGATTATTGTTCAAATTACATTTTTTAAAATACTGAATTATAATACCATGAAAATAGCACCCAAGTTATATCCTGCGATAATGTATTTATCTTATCGCAACTGTTATAATATTTGAATGAAAAGCTTAGTGAAGATATATAGCTAAACATAAATATTCAAATTTTTGATAAGTAGTGTAATTTGATCTACAGATAACGTATTTACAAAAGATTAAAAAATTATCATTCTGTATTGTTAGATAATATATTGGCACTAAATCAATTTGGGTGCTAGAATGGTTAATGAAATAATTAAGATAAGTAGTCAAATTAAACATATCAAATTTGAGAAGTAAATATCTTCAAGCAAAAATATTTTAATTGTATATGATATAGACCATAACTAATAACAAAATTAATTTTCATTTCAATATTCCAAAATTTCAATTTTGTTCCGTTTAAGCTTGGCTAGCAGGGCTAGGTTCTTGGCAGGCTCTAAGTTTAGTTTTTCATTTGACGACAGGACGCGCTCTTGCAAATTTACGAGAGAATTTATTTCAGGTATTTTTATAGACCGCAGTAGTTTAAATACCAGAGTCTGAGATTCTTGAAGTTCTTCAATACAGCCGTGTCCACGCCCTTATTGCAGTCAGATGCAATTAACTCTGATTTAGGTCTTTCAGTTATTTAGCTTTCCGTAGACCGCACTATCCGATGTTTAGTTTGAAGAGCTTTCGCAAACACGCCAGCGGCGTTATATCTTTCAGTGGATTTATAAACAGTTCTACTGTGGTGTCCGACCCAACTTTGATTTAACAAATATTTATGTAAAAATTGCGGTTGAAAATTAAATCACTGTATTTATGCTAATTATAACATATTAAATTAATTCTGCGGTTCATTTCTTTTTCACTTCATCCTTCAAATGACGAAGCGCACACGAAGCCGACGGATCACAATACAAGAGCGTTGCATAATGATGAGAATGTGAGAAACAGGATCACAAACTGTTGCAAACAAGAAATACATTGCTTGTTGCCTTCAATGTAGTCTCCAAACTGTTTATTCCATTTTTAAGCACTTTGAAGTTACAGGCAAGCTAGAAGCTTCTCATGCCGATAATAGTGTCAAAAAATTTGACTAAGCTGAGATTTTCGCGTTGTTAAATATCGCAAGAGCCATAGATTCTAAACTCGACGAATCATAGCTGAAAAATACTAAGCCCTTCGTGGAATTTCCATGTTTCTAACAACGGTATCTCGTCTCCTGACCAAATTCAGTTTAAGCTACTATGTTGCTAAGATGAAGCCAAAACTTACCGAAAAGCATAAATTGGAAAGATTGAACTTTGCCCGAATGAACCTGAAACAACCAATAGAATATTGGAGAACTTTTTTGTACACTGATGAGTGTTGCTCAAAATGCTATGCAAATCGAGCTGATAGAGTGCTCAGAGCACCTAGGACGAGTGGAATCCGAAGTATTTTCTCAAAGTGTAAAATATGGACTGTTTTCGTGCATGATCTATAGTACGATTAGCTATAGATATAAGGGTCCATTATGGTTTATGCCGTGCGGTACGACCATGAATTCAATTGTCAATTCTTAAGTTCTCAGACAAGTTACACTTCCATCACTTAATAGCATAACTTGAAGTTGCAACAAGATAACGCCCCGACACATTTTAGTAAGTATATGAAAAACTTTTATACTGCTAACAACATTGAGCTCTATCGCTTTCCAGTAATGAGTCCGGACTTAAGTCCACTTTTTCACTGCTGGAATCCACTGAAGTCGAACATTTTCCCTGAAGGATGTACCACATATGACTTATTTAAAGAAGAAGTAAAGAGGGCGTGGGAGTAAATCCCGTAAGATATCATCAATCATTTGATTGACTCTATGCCCAAAAGGTTAGAAGAAGTAATAAAATAGAAATGAGATGCTACCAAATATTGAGTTAATATATAGTTAAAATTAATACAAAAAATTGTTTTGAAATAGTTAGTATTTTTTGAAATCAAAGTTGGTTTGGCGACCACAGTAGCTCTTTCAATTTAGTTAGAGGTTTAAGCGGGGCTACGTTACTTACGTTGCAGGCGGTCAAGTTGAGTTTAGTGAGTATTGTCATATACTGGAGAGGAGAAATATCTATGTTCTTGTTGTAGCCCGAATTTTGTTCTCTAAGCCACGAAAATGAACGAATCGTGTTGACTCGAACTATTTTATTATCGAACAAACAAGGAAGCACTTGCAGATTTTCAAGTTGCAGGCCTTCTATGCTTTTCAGATCGCAGTCTTGGACGTGGAAGTAACTTATCTTCTTATTGTTCAAAGTAGAAACCATGTATTTGCAGTCGTAAATAACAGCTGGCTATTGTCAAAATCTTCAACGACTTCTATACTCCCGGCGTTCTTTTTTCTTGTGATTTTCAGCATTCTATTTTATATTTCGCGTTTACCGCTCTTTCATAAGTAGCTGGTTATCAACTCCAAGTTTGTTTAATTGCATTAGTTTGTATGCGAAGTGGGAAGCTTTCAATACTTATTCAGATATTTATGAATATAAATATGATATTATTTCGATGTTCATCATCATTATCATCTTTAAAATGGAGTCCTTCAGTAAATAGACGAGTGTAAATAGTTACAGTAAGTAAAAAACGTATGAAAATATCATTTAATAATGTTCCTTTATATTGATTATTGAGTAGATGTTTTTGATGGTACCAAAAGAGTAACGTTCTTCATCATTACCATCTACCTAACTAATATCAAACTACTATATTTTATCTACTTCAAGTAAGTACCATTGCTATATCAAATACACATATTCACTTCTTGAGGTTGGTCACGTACATGACCACGTTTCGCTTGAAGTACTTCTCCGGGCCCACACCCAGCAGGAACGCGTTCGCGACCTCGGACGGCTTGGAGTCCGGCATCTGCTCAATCAGCTTTCTCAGCGCCACCTTGTCTTCCACGCTGATGATGTCCGCGAACATGCACTTCGCGAAGGACTTCTGGTAGTACTCGCGCAGCTGGGTCGCGCTCTTGCTTGGCATGATTCCGTGCATCTGGGTCCAGAAGAGCTTCTGGTCGTGTATCTTGAAGTGGGCCTGCAGCAGTTCGCACACCTGCACGTTCGCGGGCGCCTCGCCTTGGTGGTTAAGAACTCTAACGATAGCGGAGACGAACTCGCCCTGGAACCTGAGCTGGCCCGAGGACTCCGTTCTGGTCTGCTGTCTGTCCTTCATCTGCTTGTTCAGGACGCAGTTGTAATTGGAAACCGGGCCCAGCTTTGGTTCTGGGAACACGTTGCACAGGTACTTGGTGGCGAGCTGGTGGAACATCTGGCGGAGGGAGTCCGCGGCCACGTTCAGGTCGAAGGAGAGGACGTGGAAGAGCTAGCCGAAGACGCGCTCGGACTGCAGCATGGCGAAGAACACGATCTGGTCTGCGCTCGTAATTTACGCACTTATATCCAGGGCTTTAGCTATGGCGTTCGTCAAAGTCTGCTCGGAGGGGTTCATGCTTCTGGAGTGGAAAGTGTGTTTGGAAGGTCAGGCGCGATTGGGCCGGTTTCCAGCCGGGTGCGTTTTACTACAGTGTATGTATAAAAACAGAGCCGTGTTAAATTATTCATTAAAGTATCACGCCATCAAAATTTTTTAAACACATTTTAGTGCAATACACGCGAATTTGCCGTTTCGTGTCGGATTCGGGCGTTTAATAAAAATTCATTAAAGTATCATTGGTAATTTGCTCTGCGAATATTTCTGACAATAGCGCGATATACGTGGCATCTCTATTTCCAAATACACTAGGTTAAAGATGATAACCGAAGTGAGTGATTAAATATGAATAGTGCCAAATAGCAAAATTAAAACATTGCGGATTATGTTACTTGTATCTGACGGGACAAGTATATTACATCGCAAAGACGAAGAAGCCACGAAACCGAGTTCTGGGATTTGTAATGTTTTGTATCTGAACTTTTCTGAATCGGAATTAGATACAAAGCGCCGTGTTCATGAATAACCAACAACTGCAATATATTAGCAAGTTATAAATTAATTCACATGTATATTTGCAATAGTACTATTTCAAATTACTTCCAAATTACATTTTAGATTTTTGTTTAATATTGCTGTTTGTGTTTAGTAATTATAGGTAAGCTAAAATTTATGTTTTTATTATTATTTTAATATCGCTCAACAATGTCTATTCAAATTATTTAGTTCGGAAGAGTTAACGGAGATTCTGTGAAGAGATATTACAAGTTATCATTTTAAAAAGGATCGCGTATATTTTATAAAAGTGATTGGCATACTCTTAAACAAATGTTAGTTTTTGAAAGAGGTGAGATTATAGGGGTATTGATTTTATAAAGTGTATATTATCCTTATTTGAGTGTATATTATTCAGGTTACCATACTATTTTATGATATATCCTGTGATATACTTAAAGTTATAGTTGAAAAATAATCTATTGATCTAATTTTAGGATCTGATATGTTTGTATATGTAACAATTCATAATAATCTGATTAATTTTCGTTAGTTGTTGTTATTAGTATGCCGTCTTATAATCCACTTCTACAAATGCAGAATGTCGTGCATGACCAGTAATTACTCACTCTTGCCTCTTTGATATATAATAAATTATTTAACAGTGATTTATCAAATTAGTTCCTTATTTACAGTATAACTGTCCTTGATGACGCTGCGTACTCTCATTTTTGGTCGCAACTATCTGCTTTCAGTGAAATTCCTCAAAATACTCTAAAAGCCCTCTTTTAGCCACTCTAAACGCATTATTTAACGACTAAAAACATTACCTCCTCTCCAACAATGGATTTTAAGTTCCGAAAGTCTGTGAACAGAAAGTAGTTAAGTGAGTCATTTTATGATATACTCTAAATCTTACGTTAAGATCACCTTAGGCCTTCATTAGTTAAGATCACCTTAGACCATTTCTAGACCACTTTTTGCTCTTTCTCATCAAAACAGGGGTAAAAGGTAATATAAAGATAAGGTTACAGTTAAGTGAGTCATTTTATTTGGCTAAAAATAAGTTAGATCAAATTTAGTCCTGATAATTTGAAATAGTACTCAAATATACATATAAAATCTATATAGCCATAATAACCTCTTTTTGTTTCTTTTTACAAATAATTAAAAATTATCTTTGTTTATGTGTGAATCACTTTTATAAAATAAAATGACTCACTTTACTGTAACCTTATCATCAGTACTAAGGCTCAATTTAATCATTCCATCTTCATCTCATAAATCATGGCAATCCACAAATCCACACTTAGTTACACAATAACGTTACCTCAAACTAATCTCAATATCATACCTCATCTTCTTGGATTGTCACTCTGAATAGCCTCCTCAGACAACCTAAGTTAGTTCGGCACTTGAACTAACATTATTGACCTCGGAAGTTATCTTTTATAAAATATATGCAGGTAGATATCCATTTTTTAATGATCACTTGTAAAATCTCCTCACAGAATCTCCGTTAACTCTTCCGAACTAAATAATTTTAATAGACACTGTTGAGCGATATTTTAATATTAATGAAAACATAAATTTTAGCTTACCTATAATTACTAAACACAAACAGCAATATTAAACAAAAATCTAAAATGTAATTTGGAAGTAATTTGAAATTGTACTATTGCAAATATACATGTGAATTAATTTATAACTTGCTAATATATTGCAGTTGTTGGTTATTCATGAACACGGCGCTTTGTATCTAATTCCGATTCAGAAAAGTTCAGATACAAAACATTACAAATCCCAGAACTCGGTTTCGTGGCTTCTTCGTCTTTGCGATGTAATATACTTGTCCCGTCAGATACAAGTAACATAATCCGCAATGTTTTAATTTTGCTATTTGGCACTATTCATATTTAATCACTCACTTCGGTTATCATCTTTTACCTAGTGTATTTGGAAATAGAGATTCCACGTATATCGCGCTGTTGTCTGAAATATTCGCAGAGCAAATTACCAATGATACTTTAATGAATTTTTATTAAACGCCCGAATCCGACACGAAACGGCAAATTCGCGTGTATTGCACTAAAATGTGTTTTAAAAGTTTTGATGGCGTGATACTTTAATGAATAATTTAACACAGCTTTGTTTTTATACATACACTGTAGTAAAACGCATCCGGCTGGAAACCGGCCCAATCGCGTCTGACCTTCCAAACACACTTTCCACTCCAGAAGCATGAACCCCTCCGAGCAGACTTTGACGAACGCCATAGCTAAAGCCCTGGATATAAGTGCATAAATTACGAGCGCAGACCAGATCGTGTTCTTCGCCATGCTGCAGTCTGAGCGCGTTTTCGGCTAGCTCTTCCACGTCCTCTCCTTTGACCTGAACGTGGCTGCGGACTCCCTCCGCCAGATGTTCCACCAGCTCGCCACCAAGTACCTGTGCAACGTGCTCCCAGAACCAAAGCTGGGCCCGGTTTCCAATTACAGCTGCGTCCTGAACAAGCAGATGAAGGACAGACAGCAGACCAGAACGGAGTCCTCGGGCCAGCTCAGGTTCCAGGGCGAGTTCGTCTCCGCTATCGTTAGAGTTCTTAACCACCAAGGCGAGGCGCCCGCGAACGTGCAGGTGTGCGAGCTGCTGTAGGCTCACTTCAAGATACACGACCAGAAGCTCTTCTGGACCCAGATGCACGGAATCATGCCAAGCAAGAGCGCGACCCAGCTGCGCGAGTACTACCAGAAGTCCTTCGCGAAGTGCATGTTCGCGGACATCATCAGCGTGGAAGACAAGGTGGCGCTGAGAAAGCTGATTGAGCAGATGCCGGACTCCAAGCCGTCCGAGGTCGCGAACGCGTTCCTGTTGGGTGTGGGTCCTGAGAAGTACTTCAAGCGAAACGTGGTCATGTACGTGACCAACCTCAAGAAGTGAATATGTGTATTTGATATAGCAATCGAACTTACTTGAAGTAGATAAAATATAGTAGTTTGATATTAGTTAGGTAGATGGTAATGATGAAGAACGCTACTCTTTTGGTACCTTCAAAAACATCTACTCAATAATCAATATAAAGGAACATTATTAAATGATATTTTCATACGTTTTTTACTTACTGCAACTATTTTTTACTGTAGGACTCCATTTTAAAGATAATAATGATGATGAACATCGAAATAATATCATATTTATATTCATAAATATCTGAATAAGTATTGAAGGCTTCCCACTTCGCACACAAAATAATGCAACAATAAGACAAATATGGAGTTGATAACCAGCTACTTATGAAAGAGCGGTAAACGCGAAATATAAAATAGAATGCTGAAAATCACAAGAAAAAAGAACGCCGGGAGTATAGAAGTCGTTGAAGATTTTGACAATAGCCAGCTGTTATTTACGACTGCAAATACATGGTTTCTACTTTGAACAATAAGAAGATAAGTTACTTCCACGTCCAAAACTGCGATCTAAAAAGCATAGAAGGCCTGCAACTTGAAAATCTGCAAGTGCTTCCTAGTTTGTTCGATAATAAAATAATTCGAGTCAACACGATTCGTTCATTTTCGTGGCTTAGAGAACTAAATTCTGGCTACAACAAGAACGTAGATATGTCTCCTCTTCAGTATATGACAATACTCACTAAACTCAACTTGGCCGCCTGCAACGTAAGTAGCGTAGCCCCGCTTAAACTTCTAACTAACTTGAAAGAGCTGGAGCTGTTTATAAACCCACTGAAAGATATAGCGCCACTGGCGTGTTTGCGAAAGCTCTCCAAACTAAACATCGGATAGTGCGGTCTACGGAAAGCTAAATAACTGAAAGACCTAAATCAGAGTTAATTGCATCTGACTGCAATAAGGGCGTGGACACGGCTGTATTGAAGAACTTCAAGAATCTCAGACTCTTGCATTTATACTATTGCGGTCTGTAAAAATACCTGAAATCAGTTCTCTCGTAAATTTGCAAGAGCGCGTCCTGTCTTCAAATTAAAAACTAAATCTAGAGCCCGTTGAGAACCTATCCCTGCTAGCCAAGCTTAAAATAGATTTCCGCAAGATTAAAAGCATCGTGGTGCTGTTAAAGCTTGCCCGTTTAGAAGAACTAGACCTATCCAACAACAAAGAAATACGCGATTTCGTCCTGCTGCAGTACTTGGTTCGCCTGAAGATACTTTGAATAGAACAGTGCGATTTAAGAAGCGTCGCCATGTTATTACCACTAGTGAATCTGCAGGAACTGTCTCTGGGCAAGAACAACATTGTGCGCATAAACTCTTTGGAAAGATTGGCTAGTTTAAGACAACTGAATGCTGAAAATAATTTGATCATAGATTTTTTGGGGCTTAAGAAACATCAAAACTTTGGTTCGTTCAAAATATAAAACCAGAGACGGCCTACAATTGCCTAAGTGAAACTGGCCAGCAAGGTTTCCTGCATTGACGCTCCGTTTACTCTTCTTAGATGAAGAACAAGTTAAAGGCCAGGAAAATAATCATACTCAATCTGTTAAATAAACAAAGCAATAACGCAATAAGTGCGATGCAACTGGTAGTGGCGTCCATTCAATAGTCAAATCTAGCGTCACAATGAGCTAAGAGTGTCACGTTATTTTATTACTCAAGAAGTGAGTATGTGTATTTAAATTGTATGAAACTTACATATACTCATACAAGAAATCTTTGCAATTAAGCGTGAATGGATGAGAAAAGAATCGATATCTCTACATATTTACCTTTTTCCGTCTTAGAATACCCATGTACATTTCTAGATATATAATACCCATTTCATTATTTAAAAAAGTTCATCAAAGTACAAATGAAGATGAACTGAGATTCTTAAATTTATACCTATTTCTGCGTTTATAAATCAGCTTTAATAAAGGGCAGACTTTACTGCAAACCGGCCAAAACCGAAAAAAATATTGATTAATTATTACGGTATCCGAATCTTAGAATTTATATAATTTATAATACTTATTATAAATCCGTGTATCCCGCTGTTTTCAACATTCAACCCGCTCCAATGGAACTGAATCCGACACACCTTTCTATCTTGGCCTTCATCGCAGACACCCTCGGCATCCCCTGTATTGCCCAAACGCTATCATACCACGTGCTCATGCTCCCGGATCTGATGTACGAAAACCTCTTCTCGCACCTGGCTGCTACTTTATAGATGAACAAACACCTCGTTCTGGAGCTCTTTGCGGATGTCGCCGTGAACCACCTGACGGCGAGACCCTAGCCCGTGAAGACCTACAACCTGGTGGGAAACCGCCCGCGAACCCAGTCCCAGCAGTCCATCGCGTTTCAGAACCGGTTCGCGAGCGGGCTCCAGATGGTGCTTGGGGTGAATACTGCGGGCTACCGAGAGCTGTGTCTGGAGGTGAACTAGCTTAACAGCAGAGAGAAGACAAACCTCTGGTACGAGCTGAGTCTTGTTATAGCTGAGAAAAAGCCGACTCAACTACGAGAGTACTTCCAGAACTCGTTCCAGAGGTTCATGCACCAGGAGTACATAAACAAAGAGGACAAAGTAATTTTGAAAGACTTGATAATCCAGATGAAGGACAAGAAGCCGGCCGAAATCGCGGAGAAGTTCATGGAGATGACCGCAGATAAGAACTACTTCAAGAGAAACGTTGTCATGTACGTGGTGAACATGAAGAACAAGTGAGTGCGATTTAAATCAATATTTATGTTTTAAATAATAATCTTATATTATCTGCTTTTAATATAATCTGCATGTATCGTTACTTCGATATTATAAGTGAAATAAATTTAGTGTTTTATAAAAGAAGAAAAAGGTATGTCATAAAATTAATGTAAAAATAGATTGTACTTCTAATTTATAATCTATTATAAATATAATTGTTGTGTGTGAAATGTATATGTTATTTATAACTCATTTTTGAAGACTCTGCTTTTAATGCAGAATAGTACTAAATTCAGAAGTTTGAAAAGAGAAGAAAAAGGTATATTAATCTAGATACTTCTATAAATAACTTGTGATATTTATCTAAATGTAGGTTCAATCAATATACTATTAACATATCCTAAATATCGCTCCAAACGAACAATTATATTTTGGAAAAGCGAATAGTAAGAGCTGTGACAAACGTGTTGGAAATATCTAAAAGCGCGGAATATTTCGCGATAATGCTCGCAGTACTTTGTTTGTGCGACGATTCCTATAATCAGTTAGTTTACCAGCTGTCATTCGACTTGAACCTGAAAACCGAAGTAATTCTCCAACACCTTCAGAAAATTAGCACTTCTTGTCTATATTCCATAAAATCTTAAATTTAAGTTGATACTGTTTAGAATCAAATTCCACAATCAGAAACGGAAAGTAAACACAAACTCCCCCAGTAAAGCAAGTGCAGCAATTTAACGCAGGCTTACTCCAAAGTATCATTCCCCGAATTAGACACGATTGAGTATCAGAAACAGTCTATTAGTTAAGTCTAGGAGTCATTCTCGGACACAACTGTCCAAAACAATCAAAATATAGATTTTGAAATATAACCAGACAAAGTCCAGAGACAGTCCAAAAACGAACTGAACGCGTTCAAGCTCTCTTTCTCCTCGGCCCTTAAAATGGTTCTAAGCTCTCATTTCACAAATCTAGACGAGGTGACAGATTCCCAGATTTGCGAGGCGGTAAACGCGCACGTTAAAATATACGATCAAATCAAATTTTGGGATTCGGTTCAGAGAGTAATTGGAGTTAAAACCAGAGAGTAAGTTAGAAACTACTACTAGAAAACGTTCGTCAAATGCTTGTATAAAAAAGAAATAAATAAAGAGGATAAAGAAACGCTCAACAAACTGATCGAAGAAAACGGGGGCAAAAAAGCGGCCGAAATCGCGAAGCTGTTTGTAAATGAAAACTACTTCCACAGAACGGTTCTGATGTACGTCATCAACAGAATCGCGTACAACAAAGAGAACAAATGAAAAGTAAAGATGATAGTAAAAATGAAATATTGACCAAAAATTATTGAATATGAGTGAGTATAAGAATATTTTATAATTAGTCTATTATACCTATTATATTATTTTTTAATAGTAGTCATTGTTGAATATGTTGAAATAAGATGTATGTGAGCTAAACTATAACATTGCTCAAGAATAATTATAACAAATATTAGACATTCATAATTTTTAGCGGGCTATTGTTATTGGTACAATGCTCGACTGAATAATATTTATGTTATATCACAACATTTATATTTAAATACTTCTAGATAAAAACATTAGTTATAAGAAATATTTAGATTAATAGAAACATTGATTGCGAGTGAATTAATTTATTATTATTTAAAATCAATGTGAGTCTTTTACTTATAACACATTTCAAATATCAAAATTCGTTCAAAATTCTTAAATGATTGCAAATTGAACGTATTAAAAAGTCTATAAATAATAAATTTATAATGTAAAATTTTTGCAGCGTACACTTGATTTCGCGCGTTATGTAACCATTTTGCAAAATTATAATTAATGAATACTCTGAATTTTATGTGTAGTGTCAATTCCATTCATGGATACCTCACTTAAAAATAAAGTGTATCCCGTGTCAGAATAAGTTATTAGTCGTCTTCTGGAGAGTACATCACTTTTGTCCAATTGTACTTCAGAATATGTAGTTCATATTGAATCAATTTTGAAACTAAAAATTAGCACGTGAATAGAAAATCAAGCCGGATAAGTTTATAAAATAAACCCCACTTTCACTCCAGATGATATAAATACAACAAGAACAAAAACTAATCAGCTGTTTATCCCAGCTCCTCCAAATCAAGACATGTGCAGTGCAGTTATCCTTTTACGCATTAATGCTCCCAGACCATCTCCACGCCCGTCTGTTCCAGGAAGTGGCTCTTCTGCTCGAAACTGACGAAGCCGAGGCCCGCCAGCAGTTCAAGCTCCTCACCCTGAAGCACCTGCTGAGGAGTGCTCCACAGAGCCCACCGCCTTCTGAAGGCCTCAACGCGAGCAAGTGCTACAACCTGGTCCAGAACAGCCCGAGAACCCAATCTCAAGACTCGATCCTGTTTTAGAACAGGTTCGCGGAATGTCTCCAGAAAGTACTTCATGTTCAAGAAAGCGACAACAAATAGCTCTGTCAAGAGGTTGTAAACTATTTGAAGTGCCACAATACAAAGGTATTCTGGCAACAGCTGCACGACCTAATTCCCGACAAGAGCGTAAAGTACCTCAAAGAGTACTACCAGAACTCGTTTAAGCGGTTCCTACACTAGGAGTTTATGACCCAAGAAGACAAACTGGTTCTGAAAGATCTGATGAATGAGATGAAAGACAGAAAACCATCTGAAATCGCAGAAATATTCATGGAAATGACCGCTGACAGAAACTACTTCAGAAGAAACGTGGTTATGTACGTGGTGAACATGAAGAACAAATGAAAAGTTAGTGAAGAGTATATTTCTATCATACAATATATTTCATGGAGTATTTCTTAATCATTTATTATTTTTTAAATGGTTTGATTTGTAGTTGAAAGATATAATCTTAAGCAGCAATTATTTCTTTGAACACATATGAATATGCCTAATTAAATATACAGTCACTCCTTTTTCTGTTTGAGGTGGTTAACGGCCATGAACCCGCTTTCTGTCCACTTCTGTCCGATGTCCGAGCTGAGTGCGATTCCGATTCTGACCGCTTGGAAGCTTACTTTGAGCTTAGTCATTTCTATCATTAATAGATATTGATACTAAATGATTATATAAAGTCATATCTTCTTGCAAAAGTAACAGAAATAATCTTCTTCGTTGTATTCAGTTTCTTTAAGCTTTCTAACTCCAACGTCCCATTTGTCCTACTTGAATAAATGGAGTCTTTAATATGGAAGACCGAAACTCACCATAAGGAAATATCCACCTACTTTTAATACACGATGTGTTTCATCTACAAATTTTTATACAATTATATCTTAGCCACATGTAGATAATGAATCAACACATCCTTTATCAAATGCAACATCGAAACTATTTGAATCGTATACAGAATTAGTCGCATCATCATATTCAAAAACTAAACCTTCACGTGGTTTGTGCTATTTCAGCATATAGTCGATAACGGTTTTGGAAATATCTGTTGCTATTATATCTTTAATTTCAAACGATGATTCGTACAGTTCAATTGGAAATGTTGAGTTACCATTCCCAATGCAAAGAAAACGCTGTTTAGGCTTTAAAACAAAACTAATTTGTGGTATTAAGTCTGCATAGGTGTAATACCAATCAAATTGTTCTGGTTTATTTATATAGCGCTAATCCCAATATTAGGCATCATGATATTTTTTTTCATGTTAACTCATTTGAAGTGGTTAAATTTAAGAAAATTATTCATTTCAACTCATATAATAACATATTAAAACTTTTATTTTTTACTTTTACACAAATTGATCAACATTTCGTTCAAGAGCTGCACAACTGGCGACTCGCTCACAGAAAGAGAGAGGTCTTTGCACGAGTACGGCACAGCTTTGATTAGCTCAATGATGAGTGTGTACGCTTCCAGCTAGTTATCCGGTCTGAACAAGTAGAATTTGTCGAACAGAGACATTTCGTTCAGCTCTTTGTTGTTTTCGAGCTAGAGCATCGTGGTTAACAGGATATTTTGGTTGATTTAGAACGGCTTGAACTTCATCTGTTGGTTCAAGACAAAGATGGCCACGATTTGCTACTGAACGTTCATCTCTAAAAGTCTCTGGCTCAACGCGATCAGCTGTTAGTGATCCAGCGCCACGAACTGGCACAGCGCGTAGAAATAGTCAACGTTGCTTTCGAACTCGTCCATGCTCACTATGAATTCTGCGGGGATGACTCTGATCTTGAGAAGCTCTTCTCGGTCCGGATTGGAGAAGTAGATCTGGTTTGCGCTGTTGTCCAGCTCCTGCTCGAGTTTGCTGTGGAGCTCTTCTTGGAACTGTTCTGTCTTTCTGGCCCAGGTTTGCGCCAGTTTTTCGGCTCTGAAGCGCCTTTGAAGGAGAGTCTGGAATCCCTGACACGTGACCAATTAGCGGAACTGCTCTGCCGTGATTTTGGACAGGAAGACGTTCTCGTCGTGGAGGTCTATGATTTTGTCGGCCGCTTCTTACAAATATTAGAACTTAATGCAGTATTCGAGAGCGAGTTCTCTTATTTTCTTGGAGGTATCTTGGAGGCGGTCGACGAATGCGCCGGAGCCCATGTCCGCATCATTATGAATAGCGAATGTCAGTACCGCTTCTCTCTTGCTTTCTTCTGCGTTTACGGCCAGGTTTTCTAGGTGTACGAATAACAGCATTTATCATTTGTGCTCACTAAATATAGACCCAGCAGGGCGCTCACTGAGTCGTTAGCGAACTATTTTCACCTGATTCGCTAACTTAATTTTCAGAAACAGGTTATCGCTTCTTAGTTTCTATTTGCTCGTTATTTCCTTCGGCTTGCACGAGAAGTTGATTCGTGGTGTTGACATTTTTTGATAGGGTTGTCTTTGACACATTACTTCATTAACTGGATTAGGTACATGAGTTCCTTCTTTGTTCATTTGTATTTGCAAACTCCTAACTTCAGAATATAAAGCCGGTGGTGGATTAACGGTTTCCTAGGGTTTAGGTGCGTTGATACCTTATTTAGTCCTTTCTTGTTCAAGAAAAATATATCTGATATTCTTTTATTTGCTACGTCTTCTGAGCTTTCGTTAAGATAGGCTTGAGTTCCTATTTTGCATCTGCTATCGTTTATATTCATTTAAACCTTCTTTAGGCTTTGGTTTGACAGAATTTTCTGAGAAAATTTGTTTATCCTCATTATTTTTCTTCTAAGTTTCCTTTTGAGGAGACTTTGTGTACGATTGGAGCTTTTTAGTGGTCTCTGGATCTAGTGACTTTTAGACTGGTGACTTAATCTCTCTGTCTGCTTATAAACGTCATTAGGTTCGTTTTGTTAGGCACTTTCTTCGATTTTCTGCGTAAGTTCAGCTTTCTAACTTACTTCAGTCTTTTTCTCGTTCATTGGCTAGCAAGTCCGATCATTGTGAATAATTCAGAGACATTAACCGAAAATTAAATCGCGCTTTGATTCAGTTGCGAAAGCAGAGATGATATTTTAAACGTATTAATTTTCATAATCTATTTTAGTTTTTTGAAATTTGTCTGTACGTAATCCAATTGGTCAAATGTTCTATACACTACCTCAACATGTTAGTTTTCCAACACTAGTTCTTTTGTAGGCTCCAACTGAGTTTCTCTTTCTACATCATTCAACAAATCCATGTGTTTAACCGGAGACATATTTATAATGAAATTAGTAGCAATATACAGTTTCTTTAACTGGGTTAAAGAGTTGATGGGGCTCAAACATATGAGTTTATTGCAGGAAACGTTAAGATAGCCCAGCTAGCACATACTTTTGAGTTCTGGAACGCTTGTGATCTGGTTATTAGACAGGTCCAGCCACTTAAGATTCTTCAAATAGCTAAGCGCTTTAGTATGTCCAATTTAATTATTCAGAAGATATAGCTCTTGCAGGTCCGTCATTTGACGTAACGCGGAAATGTCCCGAATCTAGTTATTTCCCAGATTCAAGTAAACTAATTTGTTCAACTTTGAAAGCGGTTGTATATTGCTGATGCGATTGCTGCCCAAATTTAGATGCTATAGATTTTGCAGGCCTTCAAGCGGCTTCAATTGTCTGATTCTGTTTGCGTATAAATATAACTTGGTGATGTTATGCAAATTATTTAGAAACCCTAGCTCGCTGATGTAGTTGAAGTTCAAATCCAACACCGTTAGCTACCGCATATTATCGATATCCTGCACATTTTAAAGGCATGATTCGTATATCCGGAGTTCTACTACGCGCCAAGGCAAACTTTAGATAACGATATTTGGGCATTTAACAATGGTAAGGTTATTTACTTCTAGGTCTTCGACAAACTGAAGGTTACAGACTTTTTTATCGTCGTTTATAACTAATTACTAGTTTTTTACGTCTCTCTTATACTTGTTCACGTTTTTTAGTTTGTTCTCTGATGCGTTAGACTATTAGCTGATAATCATCGTTTGGAGTGTGACAAATAATTATGTTGTAAAATAAATTGATATGAATACGTGTGAAGTGATTCAGCCAAAGACATAATAACACAAAACTTCACTTTCTACTATTTACTATGTACATCACGACGTTTCTTTTGAAGTAGTTCTTCTCTGTGAACATATCTAAGAACGTTCCAGCTATTTCGGCAGGCTTCTGGCTACTCATTGAGGCAATCAGGTCTCTCAGAATTAGCTTATCTTCGCATGTGATGTACTCTTGGTACATGAAGCGCTAGAATGACTTTTGGAAATAGTCTCTGAGTTGTGCTGGTTTCTTCTCTGGAATGAGCTGGTGGACAGCAACCCAAAATTCAGTGTAGTCATTGTGTTGCAAGTATTCGTTGGTAAGAATGCAGAGCTCGCGGTTGTCGGTGATACTAGTTTCTAGTATTTGCTGCAAGGCGGTAGAAAACTTGGTTTGGAACTGGATAGAAGTCTTGGACTGGGTTCGAGGCCTGTTTTCCAACAGGTTGTAAAAAGTTTTGCTGTACTAAGAAGTTGCAGATTCTGAACAGGAAGAAGTCATGTTTTCCAGAGTTAGTTGCATCACTACTTCTTGAACATTGATTTTACTGAGCTACAGAGTCGATTGCAGTTTTTCCAATGTTGCGGAGTATTACTCGTCTGACAACATTAATAATTCGAATATAACCTTGTTTGCTACATTTGGCACTTACAATAGTTGAGAAAGAGCTTTAGTTACAGTTATGGGAGGTGGAATTGCTTTTTCTTGTTTACTATGTGAGTAATTATATATTAAAATATTTTGCCACTTCTAATGCGGATGACAAATTCCAATAAATAATCTCAAGTTGGAGATTATTCATGAACTACTCATTAACACAAGAGGGCCAAAAATATGATTTCGATCGTATTAGACCATAATCGACTATTCAAAGTCGGTATTTAATATTCCAAAAAGGAAAAATAGAAATTACCACATGCAATAAAAGGACGGCAATGACAAAAATAAACGCGGTAGAAGATGTTTGGGGAAGGTCAACTAATTCACTTAACAAACTTAGGCAGTTCTGAAGCGTTTGTATTCTCTTCATTTCTGGGTCCAACGGATGAATTCATAAAATATTGTACCAATCTGAACTAGTTATATCACTTGTTTAAGATGTCCCTGTGTAATTTCTACGTTTTAGTCAACAAAACTAATTTATGAAAGATTTTATCTCGAAAATATATGGTAGTTAAGCCTGATTGGAGAAAAGAATAAGAGGATCCAATGATTGGTATACGGACGCAATATGTAATTTATAACTAGTAGCGCAAGCACTGGACCTGCAGAGGACCTCAGTGTTCATCTTCAACTGGGTCAATCTGAACGATTTTAGGTATTTCTTAATCACGAAAAACAATGGAGGACTTTTTCTTTCAATCTCAACAGGGAGCTCAAGATGAAGTATTGGTACTTCGCTTAATTAGAATTATAATTCAGGTAGTTACAGTCGCTTTCATTCTCAATATTCAAATAATGAATGCATTTTTGTTTCTTGAAGAATGGAATCAAGTGGGTTAGTCGGGCCCAACATTAAATAATATATTGATGCTACTCTAAAACAACAGTTATTTTACTTATGATCTTCCACTTCCATTTCATAATGAGAAATCAATTTTCTTGATTGTTAAATTATACAACGTTAGGTAAAGTTGAAACTTATTATTGAAGTATATACAGAGTTATATACGTTAATTATTGTAGCACAGCTATCCAAGGCTCAACCAGGCCTTGATGTGATTGAAGCACTTTACAAATCAATAGTAAATAGAGTTAATGAGTGTATTGATGAGGAGGGAGAACACACTCATTATTGAGCCGGGCAGTGATATAAGTAAGATTCAAATAATAAACTTCATTCTTCTTCCTAATTCAAAAAAGCATTTCGAGGGCCCACCACTGTACCTTGCATACTTTGGATGACATTTGAAGTGGAATTCTGTTTTTCACAGATCGTCTTTTTATAGTGTTATATAAAAAGTATAACATTACTGTATTACTGTATCTCAGATCTTTTATAATCAGATACAATTCTATTTTAGATTAGAATAAAATTTGAAGTACCATTTATATTAGTATAAATGCAAGAAGTTTTGAAATGTTCAACATGTGTGGGTGATACATTGTAAGATCATATGTACATTAGTCATGTTGACCAAACAAGCATTAAAAGAACTTTAAACGAAGGTTCGTCATTTGTTTATTTATTTATGTATTTCTAAATTTACAACAATAAGAAGCATCACCTCGTCCTCTCAAACAAATATTCCTTGCGGGAACTGAACTTTATCGCCGACTTGCTGGCCTATGCATGTGTTGAGAATTTGTTTGACTTTCGCGTCAACGCTCTGGGTTTCCGCCAATTTCTATCTGTGGATCAGACCTACTATTTATCGCATTTGGACGTTAGGTTTCACTACCTTCAAATAGTCCCACACCGCCTGTTCCAGCACAGCACTTTCCACCTACTTAAGTGCAAGATGTGTTAAATAGAAAGCAAGATAGTAAACGGTGTACGCAGTGTCGAATTTTGTGTTTGTGTTGGTAGATGCCTTCATTTTCATGATGGAAAGCTATTCTAGGTGGAACTGAATTTCTTCAGAGAAATTGGTTTTCGATACCGACATGTATACAGATAGCAGCGGAATTATCTTGTAGCTTATCTTAACTTCGTAGATTAGTTGCTTCAAGACAGCGATCACTTCGACGCACAACTTAGTGTGGCTACCTTTGGCCAAAGCTCCCTACACAAGTTCGTTTAAAAAGGCGAATAGTATCTCGTTTGAAAGGGCGCCCTGTAGCTTGCTTCGGAGCAGCTGGAGGATATAATACAGAATCACGGCCTTCTACTGCAAGTGAGTTTCGTCTGTGAACTTCTAATTCATTTATAAGTTGTTCACGATTAGCTTTTAAAACACCTTGAACGAATCCAAAGACTCGTCTGACATACTCAAGTTATACAAGATCATGCAAGGAACCTGCAGTTCTTGCTCCACGTGGAAGGACTTTACTATTTTTTCAACCAACCCAACCAGGTTCTGAACGGATGGAAGGGACGATGCGGCTGCCTGGAATTTCGCTATTGAAAACGATGCACACTACTTGTTTCCGGTAATTTTGTTGAAAGCGACTTCGTTTGCGCTCGACGTTAACATTTCGTTCAAGAGCTGCACAACTGGCGACTCGCTCACAGAAAGAGAGAGGTCTTTGCACGAGTACGGCACAGCTTTGATTAGCTCAATGATGAGTGTGTACGCTTCCAGCTAGTTATCCGGTCTGAACAAGTAGAATTTGTCGAACAGAGACATTTCGTTCAGCTCTTTGTTGTTTTCGAGCTAGAGCATCGCGGTTAACAGGATATTTTGGTTGATTTAGAACGGCTTGAACTTCATCTGTTGGTTCAAGACAAAGATGGCCACGATTTGCTACTGAACGTTCATCTCTAAAAGTCTCTGGCTCAACGCGATCAGCTGTTAGTGATCCAGCGCCACGAACTGGCACAGCGCGTAGAAATAGTCAACGTTGCTTTCGAACTCGTCCATGCTCACTATGAATTCTGCGGGGATGACTCTGATCTTGAGAAGCTCTTCTCGGTCCGGATTGGAGAAGTAGATCTGGTTTGCGCTGTTGTCCAGCTCCTGCTCGAGTTTGCCGTGGAGCTCTTCTTGGAACTGTTCTGTCTTTCTGGCCCAGGTTTGCGCCAGTTTTTCGGCTCTGAAGCGCCTTTGAAGGAGAGTCTGGAATCCCTGACACGTGACCAATTAGCGGAACTGCTCTGCCGTGATTTTGGACAGGAAGACGTTCTCGTCGTGGAGGTCTATGATTTTGTCGGCCGCTTCTTACAAATATTAGAACTTAATGCAGTATTCGAGAGCGAGTTCTCTTATTTTCTTGGAGGTATCTTGGAGGCGGTCGACGAATGCGCCGGAGCCCATGTCCGCATCATTATGAATAGCGAATGTCAGTACCGCTTCTCTCTTGCTTTCTTCTGCGTTTACGGCCAGGTTTTCTAGGTGTACGAATAACAGCATTTATCATTTGTGCTCACTAAATATAGACCCAGCAGGGCGCTCACTGAGTCGTTAGCGAACTATTTTCACCTGATTCGCTAACTTAATTTTCAGAAACAGGTTATCGCTTCTTAGTTTCTATTTGCTCGTTATTTCCTTCGGCTTGCACGAGAAGTTGATTCGTGGTGTTGACATTTTTTGATAGGGTTGTCTTTGACACATTACTTCATTAACTGGATTAGGTACATGAGTTCCTTCTTTGTTCATTTGTATTTGCAAACTCCTAATTTCAGAATATAAAGCCGGTGGTGGATTAACGGTTTCCTAGGGTTTAGGTGCGTTGATACCTTATTTAGTCCTTTCTTGTTCAAGAAAAATATATCTGATATTCTTTTATTTGCTACGTCTTCTGAGCTTTCGTTAAGATAGGCTTGAGTTCCTATTTTGCATCTGCTATCGTTTATATTCATTTAAACCTTCTTTAGGCTTTGGTTTGACAGAATTTTCTGAGAAAATTTGTTTATCCTCATTATTTTTCTTCTAAGTTTCCTTTTGAGGAGACTTTGTGTACGATTGGAGCTTTTTAGTGGTCTCTGGATCTAGTGACTTTTAGACTGGTGACTTAATCTCTCTGTCTGCTTATAAACGTCATTAGGTTCGTTTTGTTAGGCACTTTCTTCGATTTTCTGCGTAAGTTCAGCTTTCTAACTTACTTCAGTCTTTTTCTCGTTCATTGGCTAGCAAGTCCGATCATTGTGAATAATTCAGAGACATTAACCGAAAATTAAATCGCGCTTTGATTCAGTTGCGAAAGCAGAGATGATATTTTAAACGTATTAATTTTCATAATCTATTTTAGTTTTTTGAAATTTGTCTGTACGTAATCCAATTGGTCAAATGTTCTATACACTACCTCAACATGTTAGTTTTCCAACACTAGTTCTTTTGTAGGCTCCAACAGAGTTTCTCTTTCTACATCATTCAACAAATCCATGTGTTTAACCGGAGACATATTTATAATGAAATTAGTAGCAATATACAGTTTCTTTAACTGGGTTAAAGAGTTGATGGGGCTCAAACATATGAGTTTATTGCAGGAAACGTTAAGATAGCCCAGCTAGCACATACTTTTGAGTTCTGGAACGCTTGTGATCTGGTTATTAGACAGGTCCAGCCACTTAAGATTCTTCAAATAGCTAAGCGCTTTAGTATGTCCAATTTAATTATTCAGAAGATATAGCTCTTGCAGGTCCGTCATTTGACGTAACGCGGAAATGTCCCGAATCTAGTTATTTCCCAGATTCAAGTAAACTAATTTGTTCAACTTTGAAAGCGGTTGTATATTGCTGATGCGATTGCTGCCCAAATTTAGATGCTATAGATTTTGCAGGCCTTCAAGCGGCTTCAATTGTCTGATTCTGTTTGCGTATAAATATAACTTGGTGATGTTATGCAAATTATTTAGAAACCCTAGCTCGCTGATGTAGTTGAAGTTCAAATCCAACACCGTTAGCTACCGCATATTATCGATATCCTGCACATTTTAAAGGCATGATTCGTATATCCGGAGTTCTACTACGCGCCAAGGCAAACTTTAGATAACGATATTTGGGCATTTAACAATGGTAAGGTTATTTACTTCTAGGTCTTCGACAAACTGAAGGTTACAGACTTTTTTATCGTCGTTTATAACTAATTACTAGTTTTTTACGTCTCTCTTATACTTGTTCACGTTTTTTAGTTTGTTCTCTGATGCGTTAGACTATTAGCTGATAATCATCGTTTGGAGTGTGACAAATAATTATGTTGTAAAATAAATTGATATGAATACGTGTGAAGTGATTCAGCCAAAGACATAATAACACAAAACTTCACTTTCTACTATTTACTATGTACATCACGACGTTTCTTTTGAAGTAGTTCTTCTCTGTGAACATATCTAAGAACGTTCCAGCTATTTCGGCAGGCTTCTGGCTACTCATTGAGGCAATCAGGTCTCTCAGAATTAGCTTATCTTCGCATGTGATGTACTCTTGGTACATGAAGCGCTAGAATGACTTTTGGAAATAGTCTCTGAGTTGTGCTGGTTTCTTCTCTGGAATGAGCTGGTGGACAGCAACCCAAAATTCAGTGTAGTCATTGTGTTGCAAGTATTCGTTGGTAAGAATGCAGAGCTCGCGGTTGTCGGTGATACTAGTTTCTAGTATTTGCTGCAAGGCGGTAGAAAACTTGGTTTGGAACTGGATAGAAGTCTTGGACTGGGTTCGAGGCCTGTTTTCCAACAGGTTGTAAAAAGTTTTGCTGTACTAAGAAGTTGCAGATTCTGAACAGGAAGAAGTCATGTTTTCCAGAGTTAGTTGCATCACTACTTCTTGAACATTGATTTTACTGAGCTACAGAGTCGATTGCAGTTTTTCCAATGTTGCGGAGTATTACTCGTCTGACAACATTAATAATTCGAATATAACCTTGTTTGCTACATTTGGCACTTACAATAGTTGAGAAAGAGCTTTAGTTACCTTGCAAATATTAATTAATCAGATACAATTCTATTTTAGATTAGAATAAAATTTGAAGTACCATTTATATTAGTATAAATGCAAGAAGTTTTGAAATGTTCAACATGTGTGGGTGATACATTGTAAGATCATATGTACATTAGTCATGTTGACCAAACAAGCATTAAAAGAACTTTAAACGAAGGTTCGTCATTTGTTTATTTATTTATGTATTTCTAAATTTACAACAATAAGAAGCATCACCTCGTCCTCTCAAACAAATATTCCTTGCGGGAACTGAACTTTATCGCCGACTTGCTGGCCTATGCATGTGTTGAGAATTTGTTTGACTTTCGCGTCAACGCTCTGGGTTTCCGCCAATTTCTATCTGTGGATCAGACCTACTATTTATCGCATTTGGACGTTAGGTTTCACTACCTTCAAATAGTCCCACACCGCCTGTTCCAGCACAGCACTTTCCACCTACTTAAGTGCAAGATGTGTTAAATAGAAAGCAAGATAGTAAACGGTGTACGCAGTGTCGAATTTTGTGTTTGTGTTGGTAGATGCCTTCATTTTCATGATGGAAAGCTATTCTAGGTGGAACTGAATTTCTTCAGAGAAATTGGTTTTCGATACCGACATGTATACAGATAGCAGCGGAATTATCTTGTAGCTTATCTTAACTTCGTAGATTAGTTGCTTCAAGACAGCGATCACTTCGACGCACAACTTAGTGTGGCTACCTTTGGCCAAAGCTCCCTACACAAGTTCGTTTAAAAAGGCGAATAGTATCTCGTTTGAAAGGGCGCCCTGTAGCTTGCTTCGGAGCAGCTGGAGGATATAATACAGAATCACGGCCTTCTACTGCAAGTGAGTTTCGTCTGTGAACTTCTAATTCATTTATAAGTTGTTCACGATTAGCTTTTAAAACACCTTGAACGAATCCAAAGACTCGTCTGACATACTCAAGTTATACAAGATCATGCAAGGAACCTGCAGTTCTTGCTCCACGTGGAAGGACTTTACTATTTTTTCAACCAACCCAACCAGGTTCTGAACGGATGGAAGGGACGATGCGGCTGCCTGGAATTTCGCTATTGAAAACGATGCACACTACTTGTTTCCGGTAATTTTGTTGAAAGCGACTTCGTTTGCGCTCGACGTTAACATTTCGTTCAAGAGCTGCACAACTGGCGACTCGCTCACAGAAAGAGAGAGGTCTTAGCACGAGTACGGCACAGCTTTGATTAGCTCAATGATGAGTGTGTACGCTTCCAGCTAGTTATCCGGTCTGAACAAGTAGAATTTGTCGAACAGAGACATTTCGTTCAGCTCTTTGTTGTTTTCGAGCTAGAGCATCGCGGTTAACAGGATATTTTGGTTGATTTAGAACGGCTTGAACTTCATCTGTTGGTTCAAGACAAAGATGGCCACGATTTGCTACTGAACGTTCATCTCTAAAAGTCTCTGGCTCAACGCGATCAGCTGTTAGTGATCCAGCGCCACGAACTGGCACAGCGCGTAGAAATAGTCAACGTTGCTTTCGAACTCGTCCATGCTCACTATGAATTCTGCGGGGATGACTCTGATCTTGAGAAGCTCTTCTCGGTCCGGATTGGAGAAGTAGATCTGGTTTGCGCTGTTGTCCAGCTCCTGCTCGAGTTTGCCCTGGAGCTCTTCTTAGAACTGTTCTGTCTTTCTGGCCCAGGTTTGCGCCAGTTTTTCGGCTCTGAAGCGCCTTTGAAGGAGAGTCTGGAATCCCTGACACGTGACCAATTAGCGGAACTGCTCTGCCGTGATTTTGGACAGGAAGACGTTCTCGTCGTGGAGGTCTATGATTTTGTCGGCCGCTTCTTACAAATATTAGAACTTGAGGCAGTATTCGAGAGCGAGTTCTCTTATTTTCTTGGAGGTATCTTGGAGGCGGTCGACGAATGCGCCGGAGCCCATGTCCGCATCATTATGAATAGCGAATGCCAGTACCGCTTCTCTCTTGCTTTCTTCTGTGTTAACAACTAAGTTTTCGAAATACACGCGAATCATGCTTTTAGCTGCTTCATTTGCGTTACTGTAAATGATTCCGAGTAGTTCAGAATTAATTTGGAAGTCCGTTTTGAGCAGTTTGTTGAAGTCTGCGCAGGACGCCGTTCTAAGTATTCCAGGTTCCGCCCTGATTACCTCCGGGATTACTTCCGCTCCAAAATCCTTGTTTAGTGCGTTTTTGAACGACTGCTCGAGTGGAAGTTTGAGGCATATTTGCAGTTTTACTATTTGAGCGCTCAGCTCCTCCTTTTGAATTAATTTCTGCACCGTTTGAAACTGCTTCGTGGAGGAAATGTGCATGAGAACGCAGACAGCAGCCACACCCGGCTGAACGAAGCTGTGGTTGAAAGATAAATTCTTATTTATCTCTTATGACACTAAGAGTGTTCTATCCGGGCTGTGGGCGAAATCGTATTGCAAAGAGTCGTTAATTAATTGTTAAAGCTCCTAAGTGTTCAGTTAATCAGAATTACTGATTAAAAACTCGATTGAGTACCTCAAAAGGTTTATCACGGACTGCATCTTTTACAATGTAGTTTTGGGCGCGAACAAAGCGTCTTCGAAGGAATCAAGTAATGCAATGAACTGCTTACACGCCTGATTGGTCTGAATAACCGGAAAAGACTGCTCAGCCAGAGCCTTGAACAAAGACCTGGTCAGCTCGGCGTCGTAATCGCCCACATTATCAGCCAACACCTACAATAACTTCGGATCCACCTATATATCGTTCATTAACGCACAATGAATTATCAAAGGCTAAATAGATTTAAACTTCTTCATCAGAACTTTAAAGTCCTAGTCAAACTCGTCCGAGTTTCTGAAAGTCCCCTATATTTTTTCCAGCAAATAAGCTCTAACCTCGTTTTCAGTTTAGTTTACTTGACTCTAATACATCTGAAGTGAAAATATATAGAGAAGCATTAAAAATGCATTTAATTAAATTCAATATTAAAAGACAAAAATATGTTGGTAGATTATTAAAAGAATCATTTTACTACCTATCTAATGTTACTACAGTACATATATGCATATCATGATATCAACATCACAATACGGTAAAGTATAACATCACAAGTTACACACTAGGTACTGAGTCACAAATAATGTATGGCAAAAACGAAGGTTTAGGGTGGTAAAAACGTGAAGTATTATAAATATCCTATTGTAGAAAGTTATTCTATGTATTATAATAGATTATGATAAGTAATTTGGATAAACAACGGAAGCGACTTGATATAAAATTTAGGTCTATGTCGACTTGGATTTGAAGTCCCTTGGAATATCAATTTAAAAGTTTTCCGAATACTTAGGATTTACAGAAACTGAGGGGAAATTCGCATGGAAATTAGATCTAGTGAAACTATTTATAATTATTATATGTCAGAGTATGCCACAATATTTAATAATGTTTTCACTTCCATAGGTATATGAAATAATGCTAAACAATTAGAAAATTTGCTCAAACTTAAGTTTATAAGTTTATAAGAATCCAAAATACAAAAATCAAAAGTTGAGCTTACAACAATTCAGTTCTCAACATTTTTTGTCTTGTTGGTATAGTTTTCATTTATTGCTGTTTGAGCTATCTTCATTTTGAGTTTATGATTGGTCGAAACTACAAAAGTTAAAAATGCGAATTTTCTTTGTTGAGATGAAGAGATTGTTTGAAAAGTAGATATAATTTTTAAACTGTCACAATAAATTTAAGAATGTAAGTCTTCATAAAGTTCAAGAAGGAATTATTAACTTATGTTTCACTTATGTTTTTATGAATTGATATTTTCTTTTGATGTCCGATAAACTTCAATTTTTTAATTTTTTGCAAGTCTTATTTCTTCTTTAGCTTCATCAATTGCTCCATATTTTACAGCTTCCTGTGCACTTTACTCATTTTTAAATAAAATATTAATATGTGCTCCTTTTTCATTGAAGTCTTTAGGATATAATATTTTTTCAATTTCTCCATAATATTCAAAAAAGAATTTGATATCGTCTTCGTTCATATCTTTTACCCCAATGACAGAAACTCCACATGTTCTTATTTTATCAAGTTCCAATTTCTTTTTAAAATCAGGAGGTTACTTTATTTCTGCTTTAACTATATCGAATACACCTTCGAATTTATAGTTAAGAGTGTTAATAATTGAAACAATATCTGAAGCTTATAAAGGAGTTTCTGCTGTAAATATTGCACATTAACCGTTAGAGTTTAAATGTTTAGGGCGTTTATCAGGTAGTAATGATAACGGATTAGTTATTTTAACCTTAGTTTTTTCTTAAATAAATTATATTACATCTACTTATGACATATCTAATTTAAGAGATTAAATAATAACTTCTTTAGATTCTTAGATACGTTAAGAAGATTATTTAAACATTTCAACAGTTATCTAGTTAGTACCTAAAAATTTTCCATCAGCTTATACGATAGCAGAAGTAGCTTCATCTGATGAACTATATTAAATATAGCACATAGTCTTATTGATTTTAGTTGATATTATATATCCGAATGCTTTAAATAAGTCTTAAATTTCAAATTCAGTTATTTCAAGAGGTATGTTTTTAATAACGATGTTTGCTTACGGATCTAAAGTATTTTTCATATCAGGTACATATACTTTTGCAATCATCTAATTGTTATTGAATTGTGTTGTGTTTAAAAGTTATAAAGCCTGCTACATACATTCTTCATTGTCAAATGGAATGACAGCTGTTCTCTTTTTATTGATTTCTAAAATTTTAAATGGGACTGATGGAAACAAATTATTTTGGTTTAAAGCCAACGTAACTATATCGACTGTCACCTCTTATGGTATTTTAGTTAAGAAAAGACGTGACATTGAAGTGGTAATATCATTATTTATTTGAATTATTATATAATGATATAAAATAGAATTTTGTGGTATTTAGGCTTGGGGATAGAAAGGAAAGATGATAGATCATCAATAGAAGAAAAGTCAAAATTTTAAAATATCTCCCGTATTCGTTTTTTTCCTTAATCCGATTGAAATGGTTTGAACTATAATGAAGCGCCACATGAGGTACTACAAAAAATACACATTCAAGAATTCATCACTCACTTTGGTAAATGATATATTGATTTCCAAAGCTTATCCGTGAGATATCTATCTGTAATTCATCTATTTAATCAATTTTTATTCATTAATTTTAATAAACGCGTGCCACTCCATACTTGGTTAATGATTAGAAACGTAAAAGACTGTTCAATGATAATAAGCGACTTAAATGCAATAATTTATAAGATACTATTCGACTAGAATGTTTTTGAGGTTTCATAAAAAATAAAACTATTATTATTGATGAGTGATTTTAATTGAATTTGAACTTAACAAAAGACTAATAAATTAATTTTATATACTGTTCTGGCCTTTATCAGATGGTACAAATTCTGATATTTATTTGTAATTAAGTTTGGTCTATTCGTCATCAACTCTGTTCTATTCGTGAGATATCTCAAAATATCTGAAAACCACATGACAAATAAACTATTCATTTTCCCTTGTCTATTCGTGAGACTCGACACCTAGTGTACTTGTGAGACTTTACCGTATTGCAAAATATAGTATAAAACATGGATTATTGAGTGATAGAACAACTGTTTAAAATGTTTATGTTTATAACGCATTTTAAAACTAGTAATTTACTACATAACATAATTAACCAACAACTCAAATTATATTCCACATATCTACAATATTCGATATCTACAATATTCGCAAAATTGAAGGAGAATTTAAACTCTACCAATCAGCTAAAATTAAATGTCAGCTAAAGTACAGATAATAAAGAAAAAACTAAATGTTTTTAGAGCTTCAACTTCAATTTATTAGGTAAGAATGTGACTGAATCTGTCAAAAATGATATCCCTACCCATTTTGCATAATAGAATATGGATAAGACATAGGCTACAGATAATACTATTTTCTAGTAAAATAACTTCCATTTAAACAAAAAAGATAACAGTCATATCTAATTCAATTTGAATAGCTTCTATTCATTTGCACAAAATACAAAGCAGAATGAAAAAGTTATTTAATCAACAGAAATATTAAAATTATAAGACATAAATGAATATTAAGAGAATAAGAGCGCAACAACTTTAAACTACTAAAATGGAGCTCAAAATAAGATAGACATGTCACAATTTTCTGGGGATATAAAAGATAAAATCTACACAAAATCTAAATAGAATAATGAACCTAAAACATGTCCAACTTAACTGACCATAAAGCAAAAAGAAAATAATCCAGACGACAAAAAACTACAAAATCATATCAAATTTAATTTTTCTGAATATAATGGAGCAGAAAACGCGAAAAATAATATATAGGCGTTATTTGCGAAAGAAAAACCACCCTTTAGTCAGTTTGCAAACAATAAATAGAATGAAGTGCAAAATGTCAACTAACTTGTTGCTCCTCTTTAAACGGCCTTCTAGTAGTATTTACTAAAAATGTATCGTATTTGGAGTGATTTGACCACTTATTTTTAATAATTAAGTTTTAATAGGACTTCCCACGATATTTATTTTATAAAATATCGAGTGATTCACAAAGTTAACAAATTCTTATAATTACACATTTATAATATCATGATATTTACATATATTATAACTTAATATTAGATTACCACACCCATAACATGCTCAACAATATCGCTCTATCTTCTATGTGACTAAAATAACAGCCAATCAAAAAATCTAACGTTAAATACAAGTGTTGGACTTGGTACGAGTTACAAGCGAACAGAAAATATTTAATGTTCCAAAGTATTGGGCTGTAAGATCTAAATTTTAAAAAGGTCAACAATCATATAAATTGAACACGGTTCTGTGTTGTTGGCACGGGCTTGCGAAATATTTGGAGTCGATTTGCATAACGTTATTTTGCACTTCGCTTGAAATCGACCCGTTATTAATTCTCTAACTTTTAGACGAGGGAGTGGCCGTGCAGACTCGAGTCATTAGAATATAAGTTTTGATGTTGTACCTCAATAAAAGTTGATTGAAATCTGAATCTCCAAATGAAATCAAAATGACCGAATTCCAAATTCTACTTGAATTTTGAACATAAGTTGATTTAAGTCAAGACGAATACAATATATAGCAACTCTATTTATTTATAAATGAAGATGGGTCAGAAGACGTTCTCACTGTGACGACTTGTTGTAAAAGAGAAATGTTCTTCATTTTCTTGAATTCAAAGCCCGCTGGTGGTACGGCTGAGTTGAGTGATGGTAAGTCCTACTATGTTGGTATATACTTATACGACAACTTTGACCCGGATCTACGGAGGGAATGTGTTTCTGAAACTATGCTTTTCTGTTTAAAGGGTTAAAAGTCGGATGATTAATTTAACTTTAGCAATTTAAATCAGTTTTAAAAGTATTTAGTACAACGCGAAGAAAAAACTTTTACAATGCAATAGATAGATAAATATACACCTCGAATTTAAAATGAAATGTTAAAAATTGTCGCAGATCCACTTCTTTCTTTATAGTTTATCTCCAAAATGAGCATCTTAAAATTAGAACTTAGACTTTGTCCCAAAATACACATGGACTTAGAGTCTGAAACATTGAAAGAACTAACCATGTATAACTGTCCAATGGATAATATGAACTGGGTTTAAAATGTTAAACATCTTCAATTATTAGATTTAAATTATATTGACAAATTAGATCTTAACAAAATAGACTTGGATAGAACTAAAAACGTACCCTGGAGTGAAAAAGGGTTATTTTGAATTACTCAAATCTAGCAGCAATGACTCGACGTAAGGTCAGAATAAATCATTAACTGTCAGTAACTCAATTATTGACTTGCATTTTCTGACAATCAATAATTCTTTTAACATGTTATTTCATTAATATTTCATTTTATAATGTTGTTATAATACAATAATTATAATAATATCTCAATTTATTTTCCAATTCTCTCAACAAATAAACATATTATAATACATCATATTATAAATATTACTATATTCCACTTCATATAGATTTCAAACTATTTGTTAAACACATGTATTAATTAAGTTATTTTTAAATTTAGAAATCTTTATCAATGTTTACTATTTCTACATTTATAAACTTTATCTTTAGAATCTAAAACTCAATAAATATAATATTATATAATTATGTTGTTATAAACAAATATAAATCACATATTACTATCTTGAGATCAGAATCGATTTTACGTTTTAATTTCTATTATAATATTCTATTTTAATGTTGATATAGGCAGAATTCAATTAAAATATACAAATACTCAATACATTTCTATTACATAAATATAATGGGAAATGAAATATTTGCTATTAAATAGTTTTGATCAATGTTAACATATTATAATACTAATTTGTGAATTTATTATGTTAACTTTTTATTTTTTGAGTTATGCAGTGAATGGATTTTATTTAAGATTTAGAAGGCTGAAAAGAGCGTGTGATGTTTATAAAATTTTTGATGTTAAATATATAAGACTTTCGCTACTATTTTTATTATAAAATTCTAAATTTCATAAGTTTTCAATTCATTTGGAGTGTAAAATATGTATATAGTGATGTATTTTATATAATTATTATAAATATAATTTTGTTAACATGAAACAGTTTCTCGCGCAAATTACCAACCATAAACTGGCGCAATTATTTTGACCATATATTTGAACTATGGACAATATAGAATATATAATAGTGTTATAAGACGTCACTTCACAATGAAATATATATTGTTGTAAATGAAGGTTATTATTCAACTTTAAAGTTGTTCAAATCTATGGCTATTCTATTTGACTGAAAATTAGTCAGTATCTGTGTTTTAATGTGCTAGAATATCAGCAAATAAAAACTGACAAAGTTTCTTGGAAATCATCAAAAATTAACATTCATAAAATTTAATTTTGACTAATATTTATAATGTTACGTGGAATAATAGTAAATATATTTATATATAACACTGTAAATTATTTCACTCCCAGCTCAACGCTAGAATTAGATATATTGAAAATTAAGACCTCTTTTTTGCATATTATATCTTAGAAGATACAAAGATAATGGTAGGTAGCAATATTATATTTATTACACATATAGGTCTATAATGTACAGAATATATAATTGAAGAAAGTCAAATAATGATGTATCTGTTTTTATTTCTATCCAAGTCAAAATAGCAGAATTTTTAAATCTTACGGATTTAAGGTTAAATTAGAGTATTAGCCGATTTACACCACTAACAGCTTTGGGAAAGATATAAAGTTTAAAAATTTTGGAGCTAGTAGACAGCGATTGTATTAATATTAAACCGATTGGAAATCTTAAATAGCTTACTCATTTGACTATAATTAAGTGTGGAGTTAGGGATTTGTCAGTATTAGGTTCGTTACTTAATCTAACCACACTAAATGTAGTGTAAAATAACATTAATAATATCTCAAATTTACGTAAATTAGTAAATAACTAAATTTATAATTTAATCAGGTCAGAGAGATTAAAGTAATTTCGAAGTTTATCAATTTGGAGGAATTAAACATATCAGGCAATTATAATGTAAATATCGAGCCGATAAAGAACTTGAAACATGTGAAATATTTATATTTAAGTAGTATAGGTCTAAAAGACCTGTCTGTGATTAGAAATTTAGAAAATATTGAGCATTTGGTTTCACTAGTTTAATGAATTCTTCTAAACAGCGAATTAAAAGCAAGCAACAAAACGGGATATTAAGAAATCTTATTAAATTCGTATAATATATTTACTAAACGAACACCTGATAATGTGCTAACCAAAATTAAACATTATGAAAAAACTATTTGATTTAAAAATGAAAGGGGTAGGATTGAACTTATAAAAGGCTGCTAACAACCATCTCAATTTTTCCAATACTGTTTCAAGTTTATTCCTCTAAATTGTTGTTGAAGAGACACAACAGTGAAATATTTACATAACCTTGCTGACTCCGCCATAGATATTTTGAGTTTTACAGTTCAACAGTATATAACATAGTTATATTTTCTTCATTTTTTAATGTTTAATTGTTTCACTTCATTCATCGATATTTTTCACTATATTTCTTGAAATTTACTATTAGTTCAGTAAATTTATCAGGCGCATTAAAGCAAACAATAAGCATATTATAAAATTAACTAAAATAGTTCATAACTCAAAACCCGGTCTGGCTATTCCACTACACACATACGTAATATTATTAATATTACGTATATAATGTTATCGTATATATGTTAACATTGCATACCATAAAATATAGTAAAATAGTTACTTGATATTAAAAATGTTAAATCATACATAGAACTATATATTAATATTATTAGATAAATGAGGAAGCAGAACACTTAGATTGAAAACAAAAAGATAAAACCCATTTTAGTTAACTGGAAAATTATCAACCACAAGTATTATTAACAAATATATTATTTTTACTTAGCTATAGTAAAATATCTAATTTATATAATAATAACATGACTCACTCAACAGCAACAATCCAACAATACATCTAAACGCAATAAATAAATATATATACTAGTTATTTTACTATAGCCAAGTAAAAATAATATATATTTCAATAATTCTTTTAGTTGATAATATTCCAGTTTATTAAAATGGCTTTCATCTTTGTTTCCAATCTAAGTGATTCTGCTTCCTCATTTATGTAACAGCTTTAATGTATTTACTATGTGTGATTTAACATCTTTTTAAAATCAAGTAACTTTTTTACTTTATCTTATGGTATGCAATATAAACATATATACGTAATATTAATAATATTACGTATGTGTGTAGCGGTTTATTTAGTTTTTACTATGATTTTAAGAGACATTTTAGATCTTTTTGTGGATGGTTTGTTTTTACATTAATTGAACATTTAAAGTCATATTTTGCTTTATCTTATTGTATTTTTAATATTTTTAATATTACTTTAAAATATTTTGAACTTTTGTTTTTGGATATGTACTGAAGAATTGAACAACACGATATTACTTTTCTTTTTCTTTTTCAATTTTGCTTTCTATTATCTTTTGAGTTATTTAAATTAATGTCCACTCCTCCACCGAGATATTATGAAAATTTAAAAAGGACAATTGATCAACTTAAAAACTTGCCTATAATTACGTAAACTACGGTTAAGCATGCTTAAATCAAACCTACGTTGAAATATTGTTATAAATATGTATATTCAAAAACTTTTAGTTTAAATTGCAAATAATAAACAGCTTAATCAACCAAGTGAGCCGATGCAAACTTTCAATATTATTTCAACGAGGTCCGGTCGTACGTTAACGATAGATTAAGCTTAATAGATTTTCGAATCTAAGCGCAAAAATATTCAAATGAATTGAAGAAAAATTAGCTTGTGAGTAATTTTTTGACTTCAAATGCTGGATTTATAATAAAGGCTGAGAATGCACTATTTCTTGTAATACAGCTATTTCTTATACACTTGAATTAAGAAATAAATTTGTGTTTTCAAATATATAGAGTATTTAAGGCTAACTTCGTAAGTTGCTTCCACAGAGTTTCCTTTAAAAGAATAGATCTTAGTCACTTAGTCAAATAGTCAACCTACAAAATTTATTCGCTGCTTTTTAACTGGACTTACTAGAAAAATGTAAAATAAATTCAATTTATTAAGTATTTCCAGAATCACGTTAAGAACAAAGTGTTCTATATAAATGCTTTGAATTTAGATCTAAAACCATAACTTAATAGACTAATTAATATTGAAATTATTTCTCGTCTAAAAAATACAAAGTTAATTTTACTATTTTTGTCGTGATTTATGACGATAAGCATATAAATATGTAGTTATGAGCTGTAATTCACATTAACCATATTCAAAATAGATTAAAGATATTATCAAAATAAAAATTTAAAACCCACCTCATCTAGTAACTTGAATTTTATTTTAATTTTGATAACAAAAAGTGAATAAATATTTCAAACTTAAAGAACAATAAGCGCGTTATTATCGATGTAGGCTCTGATCTAAAAATAATAATTTAGTTCCGATTTAATTACACAAAATCTTATTAAAGTTATATATCAGAGTATATATCAGAGTTATATCAGTCGGCCTTAAGTGTATATAATAATTAGAAGCGAAGAAAAATCTAAATCACTTAGAACCAGAATATCATTATTACAGATTATTTCAATATTTTGAACTCTCTTGCTCTTTATTTTTGAACTACTAAAAATTTAAAATTTATTTTATATAGCGATTGAAATCAAGCGAAGTTTCTTGTATAGTTATATTTAATAGAGATATGTTCATTGACAACAGTTCCAGTCTCAGAAGTACTGTTAGCATCTTAAACATTGCTGCTATTTCTTAACAAATTTATATAAATTTTAGCCGGCATAATAATTATTGGAAGTACAAAGACGACAACTGATGTTACTAACATATTAAAAGAAAATAATAGGGAAAATATGTCTCACCTCACAATTTCGGTTTTATTTTTGATGAAGAAAATAATAGAATCATCAGATCAAATATCTATAAAGGAACTTAAAATGTAGTAACGTATTATAGGTAGCTTAAGAAGGTTATTAGCACAACATCTAACTTTTTAATTTTAGATATTTGTCTCAGGTTGAAAATAGGACTTCATGGACAAAGTCGATTGTAAAAAATAAAAATGTTACAGAATATAGTTGTATAGAATGTCCACAGTAAATTTAAAATAATAAATATAGTTTATCCAAAAAATTAATAAATAAAAATGAAAACATTCTCAGCTTTAAAGAATTGTAGTAAATTAATTTACTAAGTTAGTTAATGATTTAAATGATTGACGGGGAGTTTTGTGCCTCAAAATTAATGAGGAAACTCTGTGGACGTGATTGAAAAACATCGACATTCATTTTACATATATATAAAATAAAACGAAAAACCTAGTCAAATATTTTTCGAGTTCAAATGAGAAAATACTTATATACAATGAGAATAATAAAAATTGAACTCATCAAAGTTGTAACAATGTAACAAGAATAAATATATCCCACTCACTTAACTTTCGTTTATACTAGTTCGGTCTTCTGTACAGGAACTGTAAGTTCACGCGAATGATCATTAGTTTTAGATACACCTATGTACGTTAGGCGCACCTCCGCAGCCAAGGCAACCAACGACTCGGGTACAAGCATCCAGGGGCGTAACGCGGCTGCTTCGTGCAAGCCGATCTATACGAGAATCCACCTGCGTCGTACCATCTGCGTTTCTAAGGAAGCAATGGAGCGGTTGCCGCTTTCCAATCCTGAAGGCTCGTTGATGGCATGCCCTTAGCCATACCGATCCTTGATGATGCCAGCTCAGCACTTTGAACCGGGGGATTTTACCTTCCGCAACCGATTTGGCCGAGCCGCATCTCAGGAAGTGGGATGCGGCGAGGAACGAGAAGCGCGATCAAATGAACCCATCATCGATCACACTAAACAAAGCTGGTATTTCAGCAATGCCACTTCAGCTCTAACGTCGAAACGCCAAGCCTAATCGTTCTGTATGTAACAAGAATAAATAAAGTTAAATTTGTTGTCGGAGTGAAATTGATAAAAGTATTAATATTAATTCTTCATTACTATTTGAGTTATATAAATGTATAAATTCAATCTTATAATGCTTCTCCTTCCCATACAATAAAGTTCGGCAGTGAATATGTTTTTGGATAAGATTATAAAATGACTCACTTAACTGTAACCTTATCATCAGTACTAAGGCTCAATTTAATCATTCCATCTTCATCTCATAAATCATGGCAATCCACAAATCCAAACTTAGTTACACAATAACGTTACCTCAAACTAATCTCAATATCATACCTCATCTTCTAGGATTGTCACTCTGAATAGCCTCCTCAGACATGACTTTCTCAGACATGACTTTTTGGATAAGATTATATTGCTCTTTTTAATAGCAAATTCATTTTAATTCATATTTCAGTATTATATATTTTCTTTTATTGATTCATTTGATTTGATTAAAATAAATTTTTAATGTGTGTTTTTTTCCTTTTTATTTGTTATATTTGCATTATCCGTATTCATCGGATTATGTGTTGGTGAGTCATGTTATTCTAGTTAGTCCTCGCTGCAATCAGAAGAATTATCTTCTCTGAGTGGATCGAGTTGTTCGGGATCAATGTGGATGTTAATGATGTCCTCGATATTGCGTACTTCATCAGAAATTCCATCAGTGTTCAAATTATCATATTTATATTGTTTTATATCGGTTTTGGTAAATAAATGTTAATAATAATCTATGATCGATGTGTATATTACATTTTATTACGTTAAATATTTAATCCACTCCACTACCGCAAAATTTAAATGTCGTCACTTGAAGATTTATTGGATACACCATAAATTCAGTTTAACACATATTTGGGCTTTGGTGGACATCTTACCAAAGGTTTACATTTATTACCGAATGGATAAGAATTAGTTTATGCTGCTGGAAATCAGATTGCATTTTTACGCATTCAGGAGAAACCAGATAAGGAAAAGTTGAATAAAGTACAACCATTAACTAGACGTGTTGGTGGCGGTGCCGCTCCTCCACGCCAACGTGCTTTCGGTGGAACTACAAATGCTCCACAAGCTTCTCGTATTTTGACTTCAACTTAGAAGAAGCCAGTTTTTGAGGAACCAGAGACTCTTGATGTCCCACCACAGGAGGACAACAATATTATCGTTCCAGGCTCTCTTGTGCGTCCAGTTCTCGTTTCTGGTCACAAATATCCAATTACTGCAATGTCTTTATCAGCTTCTGGCAAGTATCTCATATCCGGTACTCAGTCACCAGTTGGTGCTCCAGCCGAAATTATCGTTTGGGACGTTGAGTAAAAGAAACCACTAAACATCCAAAAGCAACACAAGGGCAGTATTACCGACATTGTAATCTCACCCGACGAGTCTTTCTTCGTCACTCTCGGTGAGGACAATCTTATGGTTGTTTATCCAATCTCTGCCGAGTATCATCACCCACTTTATACTCCATTGGCTGGTCGTCAGTTCGTTACTCCAAAGCCATTAACTGCGATGATATGCGTTAATCCAAACCTTCTTATAATAGGTGGTGACGATTTCCTCACTTTCGTTTCAGTTGATTTGAAGGGGAGAACTCTTTCTGACAACCCAGTCCGTGTTCCGATTAGAAGAAGGTATTCCTGCTTCAAGTTGGTTGGCGACTTCGTTTACGGTGGTACTGAGCAGGGTGATGTGCTCAAGATCGATTTCTAGAAGCAAACTGCTTTGCAATCATGCCCGTCCAAGAAGCCATTCGTGGGCGCCGTGACCAGCATTGTCGGAAACGACCAGAACAACGTGATTTGCTCCACCACTGCTGGACGTGTGTACCTGATCAGAACTGACACCATGACCCCAGTTTCCAGCAACGAAATCGCAACTCAAACTGGTGCCTCCCAAGCAACTGCTACTACCTCGGCTTTACAACTCTCAGCCGCTTCCCTCTCAGCTGCCTCGCCTCTAGCCAGGTGTGTCTCAGCCAATGCAACTGGTATCAGCTGCATGGCAACCTGCGAGAACAGTAAATACGCCTATGCCATTGGCCCAAACGCCCTTGCCCGTGTGAATAAATCATCCCTTGAGTCGAGATTACTCCAAACTGCTCCTCCAACAATCGTTTCTCCGGCCGGAATTCAGTCCCTTTCAACTCCAATTGACACGTCCAGGATCTACGTTTCAGGCTGCGGTTCGTTCGTCTCCGTTTGGAGCAGCTAAACGGGTGTTGAGCTCCTCAGAATAAACGTTCCGAATGTGTTCTGCAACTGTGTTCAATTAACTCCAGACGGAAGTCAAATAATTTCCGCCTGGTCTGACGGCTGCCTGAGGTCTTTCGCACCACAATCAGGAAAGACCATATTCTGCTTGCAGAATGTGCACGCTGGAGGCGTGACTGCATTTTCTTTGAGTAGAGACGGCGCGTTCTGCTTCACCGGAGGCGAGGACTCTAAAGTATGCGTCGTAGACGTGTGCACCTAACAAGTGCTCCAAGTTTGCTCTGGACACAGAGGAAGAATCAACTCGGTCACCACCCAGCTTGTAGCCAACAACCAGCAAGAACTAGTCACCGGATGCCAAGGCGGATTCGTACAGCACTTCCACATCATTTAGCAAGGAAACCAATGCCAAATAAAACCAATCTGGAACTCACGCGCTGAAGGAGACGTGAAGGGATGTGCAGAACTCGAAGACGGAAGTCAAGTGATCGCATGCGGTTCGGGCGGCCTCACCTGGTTCAGCTGCGGAAAGAACGCAGGAGCAGTTGTGAGAGCCCTCCCACTCGTAGCCGGAGGCACCTCATTATGCAAAGAAGAGAGAGGTGACGTCTGTAAAATCGTCATCGGATGCGCCGACGGTCACATATTCGTCGTTGACTGGGACACCGGAAAAATCGAAAAACAACTCTGCGTATTCTGCGGGCAAGTATCAACTTGCTGCGTCAGAGAAGGAACAGTGTTCTGCGGTGGAGTTGACGGTGGTATCGTCAGCTTTGACCTCTGGGAGTGAAATGTCACTAAATATGTTATTAAAAAATTTGTTCAATTATATTTATTTGTCATAATTTCATTCACATTCCGGTACATCCTTTATTATCCTAAAAAGACACACTGTAATCTTCTCCTAAATGTTCAAGAAATTCTGTTCTAAACGCGATTCTCTATTATATTAGCAGTTCGCCGACGGCTTGAACAATTCCTTGATTAAGCTCTGTCGTAATATGAGCTTCGGTAGTTTGCTTCATAAGTGAATTGGATATTTCAAATCCTTTGTCGCTCATTACTGCTACTATAGGTGTTTGTTTTAATTATTTAATCATTTTTAGATTATTTTTTAAGAATGAAGCTATTTTGTTTTGAAGTGATTGTTCTTTTGGAATAAGTATAAGAACCGCGGATGGTTATAGAATCTATAGTTATTCAACTTGAAAAGATTAATCTGATAATTAACGGAACTAAAAAATTATTCTTGCAGTACTGCTTTTAAGCTAAAAATCTGATGAAAATGGAATTCCGTTTGTAAGTTATTAAATATCTGATGAAGATGCATCTTTGATCATAAATTACAATTATTAAAGATAATAACTTTATTCAAGGTTGGGTGGAATAAGAACAAGGTAATTGAATGAATATTCCATGATTAGAGGATGTGAAATCGATCTTATTTAAATATTTGATAATATTTTTGTCATTTTCCACTCCCATACCGCAATTATGTAAGAAAGAATTTATTGCTCAGAGCAAATTAAAATTCCAGCTTCTTACCCAGAGATTATGAAGCAATATTCAAAATCTGTGCTTGAGAATAGCCTTCAGATTTAATTGATTTTAGCATAAAGTATTTCGGTAGACTAGCTTCTGAGAAAACTGCTGCGCCTGCATAACCTTTCATTCCAAATGTGAAGTAAATCAGCGATTTGTACAAATCCGACCTAAAATCAGCACAACCTGCTCAGATTCCGTCTGTGCTCAAGTCGGTTGTTCCAGAGCACGTTCTCTCTCAGATAAATACCTGGCATAAATTTGCTACTTAGCAGCTCAAAATTGAAGCAGATTCTGCTGAGCAACCAAAATTATACTTAATAATTCTGTTCTGCCTCGTTTCTCCTTCAATGTACGAAGTCTTGAGCTCTGTATTCTATTGCCTCCAAAACGGAAAAATGGGTTACATCAGTGCAAATGACTGTAAATTTGTATTTGGAGTGCTTAGCAAACTCGACTACAGAATTGAAAAGAATGCTCTGGATGCGGTGAAGGAAATAACTGCCCAGAAAACGGACGTATTCATTGACGATATCGTCGCCAAACTCGGGATTAAGAAGTGACAGGTTTTATTTGATAATAATTTATTATGCACTATCGATGAAGTTTTAGAGTCAAACTACCGGAAGACGAACTTAGCAACACTGTATCGGGTGGGTTCGGAGTAACCATCGACAATTGAAGACTTGGAATATGAGCGAGTCGTATATCATATAGTTTTATCAATAATTGATAATTATATAATATTATTATAAATAACACAAATAATAAAAAATTAAAGAAATAATATTAACATAAAGAAATAGAATAACTATAAGAATAACCAAATGTTAATTAATACTATTAAACCACGTTCATATTGTTCCCCTTCTCCTCTCGTACGTCAACGTACACTACAACCAGACGAAACTCAGGATAATAACCACCGCGCACAGAATCAGATAGTAATCGATTTGAACGTTCTCGTTTACGACCACGTTCTTCGTAACGGCTATTTGAGTGTTCAAGAACGAGATGAGAACGGTCACATCCTTCTGGTTAAGCCTTATGTACTCGTAGAGCGTTTTGTTCTCCAGTTAATAATTTAAGCAGTAAGTACCAGATTCACGGATATTGTGATCACCAGGAAAATGAATCTGTCCACGAATCATCAGCAAATCGTTGTGATTCTGAGTGAAGAAACGGGGAGCACCCACCATGTAAAAAGCCTGTACTTGGTAGTAGTCGTTGACTTCGCCGAAATTAGTAGAGTCGAAGCACATGTGCGACATATTCAATGTAGACTTATGCGATACAAAATGAGTTGCACGAGCACTCATGATGACCTCAATTTCCTTCACAGTTACCCCACTTAGCTTGAAATCGCGCAACAAAATACCACGCGGATTCTTCATCAAAAATACCTTCTGTATATTTTACAAACATTGCTACTCGCCATATTCGTCATTGATGCACTCCAACCAAAATTTTGTTGACTTCTAGAAACTCATATCAGAAACGAACTTAAACTGAACCGAAATGTTCGCTGTATCATCAATCACACGCAAGATTCTTTCAACTGAGTCCACATTACCGATAAACTCACTAACTGGTTTGTTACAATTCACTGCTGAATCGTTAAGAATAAAAGTTAACCTTATGAGACTTGGGAAGAACACAGCTTCCTAAAACGGCATGTAACAATCAAAATCTCGGACAAATGTTGATGTTACAGTAGATATCTAGGTAAAAACTGAAAACTCAGACGCTCTTGAATATACTCCTAACGCGTTCGGAATAGTAGCTGGAAGAGAAAGCGTGAAATTTATCATGTTATTCAAAGAAGTTGAAAACTACTCCATGATTCTGTTGCAAACAGATTGATCAGTATCCGTAAAATCAGTATCACAATTGAAGGTAAATTGAGTAAACAACTACGCAAGTGAAGATATTCCAGTCAAATCAAATTTTTTGGACAAATAAAAATCTGGATACACAAAAAGAGATACGGTGGCCTTTAAACTTTGCTGATATTGAAGTTAACAATTTCCAGGTATTGCTGTAATTGTGAAACTCTTTAATACTGTGTCATACTAAACCTATCCCTCTTACAAACATGCTAAACGATCATACTTACCTATTTTAAATGTTGAAACCACATCTTAAACAACTGTATTCGTTTCTGGAAATGTTAAGGTAAATTAAACAGATGTAGCCGCAAAAGCAGAAGCACAGTGATTAACACTATCAGAACACGGGAATTCCAGACTAACAGAGGTATTTAACTTTATTTAAGTTGGGTATGTATATATAAATCCAGAAAAATCTAAAGTTATTATAAACGATGATGATACTAGCAACTAACACAATTTAGATTCTTATGAGTTATCAGAAATCATTGTCGCAAGAAATTTGGGATTATTTGATTGTTTTGAAAGAATTATTGTTGTGTTATCTGTAAAACAGTTAAGCTGAAAAACTATTTTGATTATGTTTATCATTGTCTAAAGTGGAATTTGTTTAAAATAAGTAATAATAGATTAAATATCATAATAATAAATAAATGTTTAAAACATCAAATTGATACTCATAAACAAGTGTAATACGTGTAATACTTACAAACAACAATCACATACATATCTATCTCACTTATAAAAGTACAATAATTGATAATTGAACTTTTACACCTGTATGTTCCTACTACCATCCGCTAGAAAGCTTTTTAACACTTATAATTGTTGTGTGGTGATCTTTTCAAGCTAAATTACAACTTAAATAGAATATACGCTCTGAGTTTAGTCATTGCATAGCCAGCTCACCGTTGACATTAATAATTTATTTATTGCTTTTGTCATGTGTTTTACTTCAAAATATATTATCATTAGTGTATAATATATTAATATAACGCTGCATTTTAATCCACTCCACATCAATCATACATGGCCGTGAACATAATGTTGGAGACGTAGTATTAGCAGCTTCTTTTGACTCCTGCTGGGTTTAAGATTTAGGGTATAAAGGCTCTGATTGTGGATTAGTTCACTTTGGAGTACTTGACGATGACGTAAACCAAGGAGAGGCTTGCTCGCGATGAGCTGACCACAACGATATCGGTGGACAAAATTGACGATTTTGCCTTCATGCCGAACGTGACTGGAATTGCGTTCATGAAACCGACTGACGAGAACATCGCCCACTTAGTAAAGAACCTGAGCAGGCCGAAGAAGTCATTCTCCCAGCTCCACCTCGTTTTCACTAACGAACCAACCGATGCCCAGCTTGACCAGCTCGCCAAAGCTGACGCCGAGCACCAGATCATCGCCTCCGTGCGCACACACTACGGTGAGTTCTACCCCATCTCGGAGAACCTAATCTGCTCTGGCGTAAACGACGTGGACCAATTCTGCGATATTTTGAAGCGCTACGACGTGAAGCCGTTCGCCGTCCGCTTCCAGAACAACTCATCCGAGGCGAAGAAGTTCGCAGAAGCAATTGAACAGGATCTGAACGCGAGAACGTTCACCTTCGACCACAAGGGCAAGGCCGAGAAGAAGAAGTCCAGAATCCCAGTTCAAGTCATCGTTTGCGACCGCTACTCCAATCTGCAGGATATGTGCCAAGGATTCTTCAGCTTTTAGTCACTGATCAACGAATTCCTGAACCCGGGCATCAGCGGGAAGGTTAAAGCATGGGTCAAGAGAGACTGGAAGGAAGGAGACGACGAAAACAGCCAAATCAAACAACTCAGAGAAATAGGCAAAAACGGACAAAGACTCGTAAGCGAGATGAAAGAACTGCCATTCGCGTACTACACCGCCGACCCACGCGTTAAGAAGTTCTACAATCTGGACCTATTCAACACCACACCAAAAATTGCCTCCATGACCGATAAGTACAAGGAAATGAGCAAGATGAACGCCAAAATCGACTCAACCGATTACACCAAAATGGCCGTGCTCATGAACGAGCAGAACGAGATGCGCCAGATCCAAAACGAGATTACTGCCATGCAAAACCTCTGCGGCCACTTCAAGTACTCTCCAGTCTTCGGCCAGTTCCAAGACTACGTTCTCGGGACACAAAACTTCTTCGCGGGCAAGATTACTCTTGATGCCTGCTTCCAGAACATCATTGACAAAATCTCAGGTGCAGAAGCCACCAGAACCCCAGACGAACTTGCTGAAATGACCGTATTCGCCTGCAGAGCCCTCCTCGGCTACACTGTGCTCGATTTGTTCACCCCAAGAAACAACCCAGTCCACTTCAGCACGAAGCAAGCCTTCAAATTAGTCTCCACTTATGTAAACCAAGACGACGCCGAACTCAACAGTTACTTTGAGAAGACCAAAGCTGCTATTGACAACCTTGCCCCATTCGAAGAGCAAAACGACTGGAAAAACATCCAGAACTTCGTTCAACCAGCCCTTAAGCACTTAACTGATCAACAAATCCACTGCCAGTTCCAAAGACCCGAGTTCATCTCAGGTTTAGAAGAAGATGATTTGTCCAGCGTTAAAGCAAGGTATCAAAAGAGACCAAATCTAGTCGCACTAGCTGAGCTCGCAGCACTCAAACAACTACCAGAATCAGAATTCGGATGCGTAAAGAGCTTCAAGCAGAGCAATAACGACGTATTTTAAGATGCTAAAATTGTAGGCCCAATGACATTCATCTACCAAATCGGAGGTATCAGCACAGGAGAAGCATCGGCCGTCATGAACTTCGAATATTACGCCAAATTCGGTATGTTCGAAAAGAACCCAGATGACGACCAATACGAAGTCGGCAGAATCCTCAACCAAAGAGTTGTTCTCGTTTCAGACAAAATCAACACATTCGCTTAATGGGCTGACAATTTCATAACCGGAACAAAGTGAACTCAAATTTATATATAGATATTTCATAATAAGTTAAACAAAAATAAATAACTGGAATTCACTTTTTAGCTTTATTTTGTACTATAAACATTATTACATTTCTTCTAAAATAATTATTGCCAGAAATTTACTCAAGTTAATCTGCTATTTCTCCTGGCTTCATATTGACGTACTTTTATATTAACTCTTTTAAAATATATTTATCTTTATCCGATAGGCATTATACGAATAAATATTTTCGGAATGATTTTGTAAAGTACTATCTTAGTTGGGTGGGTGTTTTGGTAATTAAAGATGAAAGACGGTTCCAAAATGTTATTGATTTGTTCGCTTTCAAGTAATTATCAACAAGTTAGCATAATTGTACATTGTTGATTTCAGTTTACTCTAACTCAAGTATTATTTTGACACATTTGACGAATAGTTATTCGAATTAAATATCATTCCACGACTATTTCAGTTGTTAGCGTTTGGCTGTAAGGTCAGTTGTTACCTAGCTAACTACATTTTGTGTCTCTTGTATGTAGAATTTTTGATGAGTCATTTGCTTAAATATAATTTGTAATTACTAACTACATACATTTGTTACAAATGATATGTGAGCAAATAATTTATCATAATCCATTTGTGAAAGCATGAGTACGTGGAATATTAACCGCTATTAGTCTGTAATATTCTCATATTTTAAATAGTCTGAGATTATTGTTAGAATTTCTTATTCACAAGTGTTCATTTGAAGTGAAATTATTTTTGTATATTTTATTTTAATGAAGTAATATTAATATAAATTAAAAATTTAGTAATTTCAAATCAACGGTAGATTTTTTCAAATAACTTTGAATCTTACTTATAATAATAAATGTCTAACGTTTACTAACTCTAATATTAATACATTTATGTATTAACATATCACATGGACATATTAAGTTTAGTTGTATCTGTTTTTAATACAACAAATAAATATAAGATATTTATTTAGAAGTAACAAGTCATTCAAGGGACATTTCTGTTTATTTTAAGAAAATTGTATAATTGAATCCACAATTATGATTATACTATATTTACAATTCATTTAGCTGATATTAAATTAGTACTTTGATATACTGTTGTAAGTTGTATATCTATAATTAAAATCAAGTTCAATATACCTAAGTTCAATCATACTTGTTTGATAATCGCGTACTAAATATTTTATCATCTAATTAATCTACAAAATTGGAATCAATCAACCTATTTTTGATTGACGATGTTAACTTTTTAATTCTTATCTAACTAACATAAAATATGTTAAATGCAGTAACATTTGTGAAATTACGATCATCAATTAATCTATACATATTCTTCTCACTATAGCTCGCACATTACCTCTTCTAATATTGGAAAAGTAAAGAATTGAAAAATAAGTGTAAATAATAATTAATTAAAGTTATGTGAAAAATCAATTTATTATTCAAGCAAGTAAACTTAAAAAATTTGAATGAATCAAAAAACGGGGATAAAATGTTATTTGTCACTTGCCTATAAGGAGTTTAAATGACGGAGCCCTTATAAGCAAGTAATGAAAGCAGTATTATTTGCTAAAGTAAATAACGTTTCCAGTCCATATTGTGCAGGACAGTTGATTAAAGTAGTTTAAATACTATTAATTGTAAAAATCATGTTGGTAAGAAGACATCACACCTTAAATTACATCTATACTGGTCACCCTTTTTCTCTGATCATCACATTTCCTTTCCTTTCTAAACCAATGATCCCTAAGAAACCAACAACATTCCTCTCTTACCAAATATCTCGCACGGCGTTATCACACGTCACACCTCCTCACAGACTCTCCGTTAGCTCTTTTGGGTTAATGGAGTTTGTTTTGGAGATCTTTTTGTTGATAACAGTCATAGCTTTTGGTTTGTTTCTTATTTGGTAAAATCATGTTAGTAAGTATACACGTCTAATTTGTGATTCTTATGTGAAATTCTTAAATTTAATCCAAAACATGAAATATAACATTTATCGCGCATTAAATTAAATTAAAGTTAGACCCACTCCAATGTCCAAGGGTTGCTGTCATTAGAAGTATTGCTGTGTGCTCACCTGGTTCTGCTTCATGTTTTTGTCTATGCTTGTAGCTGGTATCACTCTCGCTTGCATTGAAACATAGTTTGAGTTCCCAATTTACTACGAAGACTAGAGAGGTGATTTACAGCACAGCTGGAGCTATGACAATTACTATTACATGAACGTCGGCACCGGTGTGACCCTCGCGATCGTCGGCTTCTTTGGTATGTTAATCACCTTCAGCTTCTGCTGCGTTTTGAACAAAAAGACTGAGGTGGAGTACGAGCAGTTGTCCGTTAATCCAGTTCCACAATTCGTTCAGCCACAAATGAATTACGTTCCACAATAATAATACCCGATCCCGTAGTATCAAGGAATGGCTCCGAACCATATGTGAACAAAAATATTCTTACTGTTAAATTGTTTATTCATTTCATTTATATATTTAGATTTAAATGATGAGGTATATTTAGAATAGTTTGTGGTTAGTTTATGAGATGAAGATGGAATTATTAAATTGAGCCTTAGTACTGATGATAAGGTTACAGTTAAGTGGTTACAGTTAAGTGAGTCATTTAATTTCGATTGATTTAGAGTCAAGTAAGTATTAAATAATAATATATCATAGCTTAAATTACGTGGTTCTATACTGATTCATTATATTTTGATTAATATACTGATATTGTTTACTGATATACTGATATTGTTTACAATGTAGATAAATTTCATATTAGTAAAACAGATCACATACTATTTTCCGATTTTGGTTTGATTTTAATAAGGAAGCTGAGCAAAACAAAATTCACTCTAGGTCGTCCGACAAAACGCATTCGAAGTCAGTCAGCTCGCCCTCCAGCAGATTGAGTTCGTAGTCCACGCTCACATCTTCCGAGACCGAAATCATGAACTTGATTATGGCGCTGTCTATGTCTCGGCAGGAGAAGGCGCTGGTGAGCTGGCTGTGGAAAGTGGGGTTGGCTTGGTTGAATTTGTAGACTTGGTTCTAAGTGCTGTTGTGAAGATAACAATTAAGTTAGACGAAAGTGGAGTAGTTGAAAGCGGCTACGTTGGCAAGCACCAAGCAGTACTGAGTTTACTATTTGTGAATGAGCTTAAGTTGCATTTGGATTTGATTATAGTTCATTGATGTGAAATATTAATACAGTTAATATGATGAATCAAAATACTACTAAGAATACTTCTTTGTAAGAAGTAACTATTTAATAAATTTCAAATACTAAACTATTAATGATATCAATTATTGGATGATGCTGTCCATAGATAACCTATAGTAAAATAGAATATTTCATTAAATTAAATTTTGTTGTTTGTCAATTTTGAATGTTAGGAATCCTAACATAGGATAGATATTAACCGTTGGTGTTTAACACACAGAATGTGTACCTTGCATTTTATTTAATTGCTTACACTACTTTCAAATATGACTTAATAAACTGAAATTTAACACAACTTAAGTAAACACTGTAAAAACGGAAATTGAAAACTCAACTTTTAAATTGTAAATAGTACATTAATTCAATCCTTCATTGATTTCTGAACACAGATTTAACACGTAATAACTCTATCATTTAATTCATATTTATTCAAAGATATATTTTAAATTATGAATCTGAAGTTAGATTTTAATAAGTATTCGGTCTCGTTTACATGCTGAGGCAGTCTGTACGTAAATTATATGTTATTGAATACATGAAATTTAATAAGTCACACTACTTTCAAATATGAAAAGAAACTGTAAACATAGCGGTTTTAAATATCACAACAGATGCAAGATATGTGCACTTCGCTATCTTCACACTACAACAATATGTTATAACAGGATTATACAAATTCTGCTTTTCGGCAACCTACCTGTACTTTGACCACGATATACGCCGCTCCACCAAATGCAATAGAATCCGCAGCAGGCCTACTACGCCGCTCTGTACCGGGAGTACGTGAACAGCACCGACGCCATCTACGGCCTCAGCTTCAGGTCCGCCAGATCCACGTCAGAGAAGGCCAAAGACGAAAAGGCGAAACCGAGCAGCTGCCCGGTCGAGAACACCCAGACGAACCCGTCCTTCTTCGAGATCCAGACGGACGCCTCGACGGACCTCAGCGCCATCCAGACGCAGCCGAACGAGACGATGTGCAGAGGCCAGAAGAGAACGGTCTCAGACGACAGCAGGCTCGTACATGCCATCGGGGAGTGCGGCCAGTTCGACTACAAGCGGGTATCGGCGAAGGTTGGGCTCCCGATTAATATTGTGATTCAGCAGGCGGCAGACCTGTTCCAGCGCATCGACAAAGAAGCCGTGACCAGAGAGCAGTGGAAGACACTTAGCGGGCGCGTGGACATCAGCGAGTTCCGGGTCTCGAGGTACTGCGAAGCCTCCGCCCTCTCCGCGTCTGACTTCCAGAAAGTAACAGACACCTTCAAGGCCGCCTTCAGCCTGACGTCCAGCACAGCGTTCAGCCTGGTGTACTGCTGCGGGAAGTTCGGAATCGCGAAGACGGCTATGGTCACGATTGTCCAGCAGCTTCAGGACGGAAGGCTCTGAAGCGGTTTGTGCTATTCTTTAGATGGAGAACGATAGTGAGAGGTTTACCATATTATGATCTATGTACTTTCATTTCTCATAATTTACTTTTACTTTTTAAAAACTTTCCACAAATATTACTCATTATCTTATTATTGATTTGGTTTAATTAACTCATACTTGAAAATGTATATCATTTATTCTGAACTGTTATTGAACTGAATTGTTCAAACATAATATGAGTACTGAATTGTTATTGACTTGTTATTATTGGTAATATTTAAACTAGTAATAAAGTTATGTGAATATATAAATTATAATATTTACTCATTTATTCTGAACGTAAGCGACAACGCTGTCCATCATTTCCTCGTTTATTTTTCCGTTTTTCTTTGGGCGTCCGAATCCGAAGTTTTCAGTTCCGGGGTCCCTTTCGAATCCCTCGTTTTTCATTAATTTATTCAGTGGCCGTGAGGAGCGGAAAATGTTTAGTTTGGACGTTTTCCGCATCGATTGCTTGGAAACGGGGTCGAATATGGGATTCGATAATGTTCGATGGATATAAGTTTAGTGCAGTATTGGCGGGGATATGGTGGATTTGCTCATGTTGTAGAGGGAGTGAGGGCTCAGGCTGGAGGGCTATAATGTTGCTCTAGTCGGATTTGAATTTAAGGGTTGATTTGATACGTTTAAGGGTTAATTTTATCGGGTTGAAAGAGACATTTGCGAGTTTGACATCGAGGGAGATATTTGTATTTAAGAATTGGATGTTTAGTTATAATTTGAATGTGAAGGAGACAATTTTGAGGCTTAAACTTTATTCTAATGATTTATGTTAAATTAAACTTAATTACTGGGAGAGATCTGAGGAACAACTGGAACGGAAACGATCGTTGATTTTGAGCGGAACTTTAGACCGGAAAGGAGGAGGGAAACGTCCCTGTTCGAGGCCTGGAGCGTTTACCAAGCGGGCTTAATTGTTATTTACTTGGAGCACTTTTTCGCCTTCAAATCGAGTTTTGAGAGCACGTTGTAGAGCTGTGGGGTTATTTGGCCCTCGAAAACGACGCTCAGGTTCTCATCCACAACGCAGCTGTAGGGGAAAATCTTGGTCTGAAATACCTGCTGAATAATCTTATTAAGCGATATGGTGTCGAACTTATTTACTAACTACGGATACTTAGCATAGAAATTCTCAATGTCGCGCTCGGACGCAACAGAGGCGAACAAATGCAACACATGCGGAAACAAACGATACAACTCCATGTAACGCGGAACGTACTCCCGATAAATCTCAGAAGAAGGCTCCAAAATATCAATTATCATCGGCTAGGACTCAAGTGGATCCATATCCTTGTGCACATACGTAAAACGAGACGGATGCGGAAACTTTTTTATACGCTGCTGTATAACTGGCAAAGAATTAGAAAGCGTTTGAAGCGGAATAATAAAATAATATTGTAAAATACACTAAATAATAAAGTACAACATTATTATAAGATTTAAACAAATTTTTAGTATTTTCATATATATATATATATATCGGCTCACTCTTTTGGTACATCTCAAAAACATCCATTCAATAATCAATTACTTCAATCACAAGAAACATTTAAAAATGATGTATTCATTTTAACGCGTTCTTTACTCCTTTACATAAAGGACTCTATATTTTCATATATTTTCTGGATATGAAAGAAGTACATAAGTACAAAAAGATCATAATATGGTGAACCTCTCACTATCTATCGTTCTCCATCTAAAGAATGGCATAAACTGCTTCAGAGCCTTCCGTCCAGAAGCTGCTGGACAATCGTGACCATAGCCGTCATCGCGATGCCGAACTTACCGCAGCAGTACACCAGGCTGAAAACCGAGCTGGAGGTCAGGCTGAAGGCGGCCTTGAAGGTTTCTGTTACTTTCCGGAAGTCAGATGCGGAGAGGGCGGAGGCTTCGCAGTACCTCGAGAGCCGGAACTCGCTGATGTCCACGCGCCCGCTAAGTGTCTTCCACTGCTCTCTGGTCACGGCCTCTTTGTCGATGCGCTGGAACAGGTCTGCCGCCTGCTGAATCACAATATTAACCGGGAGCCCGACCTTCGCCGATACCCGCTTGTAGTCGAACTGGCCGCACTCCCCGATGGCATGTACGACCCTGCTGTCGTCTGAGACCGTTCTCTTCTGGCCTCTGCACATCGTCTCGTTCGGCTGCGTCTGGATGGCGCTGAGGTCCGTCGAGGCGTCCGTTTGGATCTCGAAGAAGGACGGGTTCGTCTGGGTGTTCTCGACCGGGCAGCTGCTCGCTTTCGCCTTTTCGTCTTTGGTCTTCTCTGACGTGGATCTGGCGGACCTGAAGCTGAGGCCGTAGATGGCGTCGGTGCTGTTTACGTACTCCCGGTACAGGGCGGCGTAGTAGGCCTGCTGCGGATTCTATTGCATTTGGTGGAGCGGCGTATATCGGGTTTAGTTGGCGAAATAGACGTTGAAAAGTACAAATTGCAAAAACCATTTATAAGATATTCTTTTAGTGTGTTTATAGCTAAGGGCGTAACATAACAAATTACAGTTATATGACCATTTATTTTTGTGTTTACAATCATATTTGAAAGTAGTGTGACTTATTAAATTTCATGTATTCAATAACATATAATATAGTACAGACTGCATCAGCATGTAAATGAGACCGAATACTTATTAAAATCTAACTTCAGATTCATAATTTAAAATATATCTTTGAATAAATATGAAATAAATGATAAAGTTATTACGTGTTAAATCTGTGTTCAGAAATGAAATCAATGAATGATTGAACTGATGTACCATTTACTATTTAAAAGTTGAGTTTTCAATTTCCGTTTTTACAGTGTTTACTTAAGTTGTGTTAAATTTCAGTTTATTAAGTCATATTTGAAAGTAGTGTAAGCAATTAAATAAAATGCAAGGTACACATTCTGTGTGTTAAACACCAACGGTTAATATCTATCCTATGTTAGGATTCCTAATATTCAAAATTGACAGACAACAAAATTTAATTTAATGAAATATTCTATTTTACTATAGGTTATCTATGGACAGCATCATCCAATAATTGATATCATTAATAGTTTAGTATTTGAAATTTATTAAATAGTTACTTCTTACAAAGAAGTATTCTTAGTAGTATTTTGATTCATCATATTAACTGTATTAATATTTCACATCAATGAACTATAATCAAATCCAAATGCAACTTAAGCTCATTCACAAATAGTAAACTCAGTACTGCTTGGTGCTTGCCAACGTAGCCGCTTTCAACTACTCCACTTTCGTCTAACTTAATTGTTATCTTCACAACAGCACTTAGAACCAAGTCTACAAATTCAACCAAGCCAACCCCACTTTCCACAGCCAGCTCACCAGCGCCTTCTCCTGCCGAGACATAGACAGCGCCATAATCAAGTTCATGATTTCGGTCTCGGAAGATGTGAGCGTGGACTACGAACTCAATCTGCTGGAGGGCGAGCTGACTGACTTCGAATGCGTTTTGTCGGACGACCTAGAGTGAATTTAGTTTTGCCCAGCTTCCTTATTAAAATCAAACAAAAATCGGAAAATAGTATGTGGTCTGTTTTACTAATATGAAATTTATCTATTCAAAAAGAACATTATTTCTCGCTCTAGTTTTCTATTATCGACAGTCTTTTTCAAGAATACTGTAGTGTTAATATCATATTTGTTAATAAATTATTAATCCAATTAAAAATTATGATTCCACCTCTTCGATGTATATTGAGAACACAGATATTGCTTTGATGCTTTAGATAATATTAACTATAATTTAAGCGATTATATGGGGCTACTTTTTAATAATTTTTTGCATCAAGAACTAACAGAGAAAAACACTAATCTATGCCAAAACTATATTATATTACAGCTCAAGACTATTAAGTATTTTATCAAGAAATATAGGGACTATTTTAAATATATACAGTGTTTCTAACATTAAAATATTCTAAAAATTCGATCTGTTTATTTCCTAAGTGTTTGGAAAAGCACTACCTTCATTATTTATATTTACTTCAATAACTTATCCTTTATATTTGATGAGAAATCCAATGAAGGCCAAAAAGCATTAGTGGACGTCAAATTTTTGTGGGACAGTTTTAATTGTGTTAGAGTTTTGTATATTTTTAACAGCTGTAATTACTGACATTCCATAGTGGGTATCAACTTCATTTGACTATATAAATACTGTTATAATTCTTATAACAATGCTTTTTTACTTGTTTACTGTGAATGGCTAGATAACTAAAATGCAAACTTAACAAAATAACAATAATATAAGAAATTCGGTAAGGGTAATTTAATTTATGTTTGTTTTTTATTTAGTCAGTTCAATAGCAGATATATTCTCTGAAGCTTATTTTAATCATCTTGAATTTTTTGAAATTAATACGATTAGTGTAGTTTAAACTGTAATATTTTAATATTTGTATCAAATACTGTATGATTTATTGAGAGCGGCTCTTTTTGTTCCACCAAAGTAAGTATTTTAAAGTTTGCATGAAGTTGAGGCGCCTAATGATAGTATTGTTGAAAGTTACAATTGAGAATGAATTATTATTCGTGTATATATTGCTAAATAAACACATAACTGAGGAGTCAACTCAGTTAAATATATTATTGCTTTTATTTTATATTATTGTTTTATATCTATTTTCTTACATTTATGCAGTATTTTGTGTGTATGTGATCAATTTCAGACAAACTCACCACTTCTCATTGAATGTCCGCAGAAGATTTTGTGATGTCGTCCAAAGTGCTTGGTAAGGGTGCGTTTGGTGTGGTGTACGAGGGCGTGTAGCGTGTTACCAACATACCGGTTGCGATAAAGGTGATTCCGAAGGAGAAGGCCGATTTCAAGCTTCTTTCGCGCGAGATAGGGATCATAAAGCGGTGCGACCACGAGAACATAATCAAGTTTTACGCGTGTTACGAGGACGCCACGTCCGTGCACATTGTGACGGAGCTCGCTCGCGGTGGTGAGCTGTTTGACCACATAATCAAGAGGAAGCGTTACTCTGAAGAGGACGCTCGTGCTATAATCAAGCAGGTCGTGGCAGCACTCTGTTATTTGCATTAAAACAAAGTTGCCCACTTGGATTTGAAGCCCGAGAACCTCCTCCTTAAAGAGGTTCCTGAAAATTACGATCAATAAACGTCAAAGTTCGTTCCCTGTGTGAAAGTTGCAGATTTTGGAACGTCCGTCGTTTTCAGAGGAAAAACGGAGAGAGCGGCCGTTGGAACACCCGGATACGTTGCCCCAGAAGTTTTGCAGCAAAAGGAATACACAACACAGCCGGATATATACGCATTAGGCGTAATAACTTACGTACTGTTAGCTGGACATCTTCCATTCGACGACTCGGACCTGAAGAAGATGCTCAAGCAATAAGTTAGAGGACAATGGGAATTCAGCAAGAGATTCGACAAGGTGAGCGAAAACGCAAAGGACTTCATCAAAAAGTGCATGGGCCTGGACTATGAAGCAAGACCCACCGCTGTAGTGCTATTAAAGCACCCATGGATACAACAAGGACAAATCACCGAAGTAGACCTCGTAGAATCAACCGCCGACCTCAGAAAATACATCGCTAACATGAGACTCAAAGCTGGATTCCAAGCAGTAGCCGTCGCCATGAGACTCGCAAACATGGAAAAATATCTTAAAGAAATCGAAGACGAAAAGTGAACGGGAATATGTTGTCTGCATAATACAAAATAATAACTAAGCAAATAATACACTCATTAATCACAGTTGGCCGAATTTATGAAGCCAATTAAATCTGCAAGTTTTTGCGTAAATCTTACATATTTATTTACAATACGCATTAGTGTTTTCTATTATGATTATTTATGGAGTTCAATTTTATATTTAATTTCAGCTTTGCTCATTTAAAAATTATATTTCATGTTATTTATATTATGGATTAGTTTTAGCTTATTTGCATTACAAATTTCCTTTCTTGTAGGTTTTTCCTGCCATTTAGTTTCATCACGCGTGATTATTCGGAAAAAGTAATATTTTTTGATTTTATTTCTGGACAAATCAAGAATTTCCAATTTTTTCATGTATTTTAGCGAGTACATGTTAATAACATAATTACTGGGCATTCGTAGCTCGAATAGATTGTCCAAGTACCTGAGCGCGTAAATATCAACTATATTATTATGTGCGAGAAATAAATTGTGCAGCTTTCGAAGAGCCCTTAAACACTAAATATCATGGATTTAATTGTTGTTAAGATTGAGTGAAGTCAAGTTTTTAAGGCCCTTTAAACAGTTTATATCTTCAATATTATTCATTGACAAATCAAGCTCTTCAATATTTACCATTTAGTTCAGTACTGAAATGTCAAACAACTAACAGTTAGCAATTTACAAAGATGTAAGTTGCTTCATTTGCTAAATTCCATTAAGATTTACATTCACGTTTTGTAAACTGAACTCTTAAAGTTATGTTGGAACTGGAAAGAACTCAATATTTTAGCAGTTTATTATGACCAATATTTTTATAAACTTTATTTTATCGACAAAACTGAATGAAGTTAAGGAATCGTTATCCGTTATCCATAAAATTTCATCTCTCAAATAAATTTTGTTCACTTACTTTATATACTGCTTTAATTCTTATATTTTATTAATATCAGCTTCAAGCAGCATTCTTTAAAGACTATATTTATTTGCAATAGTTCCATAACAGTGTTAATTATACATTTTTGAAAGGAGTGGTAATTATTAATAACCATTAAAATATGCTGATAATTATACTGTTACTATTGTTAAGCTAATATTTAGAGTTTCCTATGTCTTGAATCAAGTCCTGTGCTCATATTGTCTATAGTTGTGGCTTTAGTCTGTTATAATTATAGCCATCCATTGTCTATTTTCTATTGCACAATAAGGGTTTTTCATTGTCCCAGACAATAGAATACAATGAAGTATAGGACAATAAGAGCATATATTTCATTTGCTAAAGTGGAATATAATTCACTTATATGCATAAAATAAAAATGTTCGCGCTCCAATATTTTTCACACCTCAATAAATACAACTCAAAGTCAATCTTTACAATCATGATTTAAAAGCTAAAAAAGCTTCCATAATATTTATTATTGCCTTTTAACTTCGTTTTAGCATAAGAAAAAAGAGAAAAAACGATGGAAAATGAAATATCATAATTTACGATTTATATTTATGTGAAATATGATGCTAAAATTAAATTTACAATATTTTTATGGTATAAATATAATCTATAATTGTCTTATTGGCAATTATTGTCAAAAGTGCTCTTATTGTCTATTGTTGGATGGCTATAGTTATGATTAGTTATCTTTCTTTAAAGATTGATACAATCATTCACTTATTTTATAAACTACTAATAAAATAAATATAATATTATTAAATATAAATCTATAATCACACGTATTATTAATTTATCTATTTATTAATAAAGACATCCTTCCACGGCACAAATCCTTCAATTTAAATTCATAATAGTATGTTTACATATAATTATATTATATTTAATTATATTAGGGCTAATAATAAGGGTAATTATCATTTACTTCTAATGAAAGCATAGATTTACATTACGCTACATTAAATGTACTATGTTATAATATAGTACGTGAAATCCTATGAGCTGTCAAAACGTGTTTATAGATGTAAATATCTAATTCAAAATTCAAATTTTCATAAATGTCTTATTGAATCTATCAATAAACTGAAAATTATCTACTGAATTTTTGATAAGTTCCATATAGTTCATTTGATACACCACCTCAAGAACATGGATTCGTCCGACCCCCAGCAGTCCTACCTCGAGCTCTACGCCAGATACGTGAGCAGCACGCCCAACATCTACGGCCTGAAGTTCAGGTCCAAGAAAGTAAATTAGAAATTTCTCAACTCAGAGCCAGAACGTAAAGAGAATTAGAATGTAACCACCCTTCCAACCGACACCAAGCTTTCTTCCAGCTGCAGCGCGCTGTCTTCAGCTTCAGAGCAGAACCTTCTGGAACTCGGCACAGAGAACCTGAGCGCCATCCTCTTCCAGCCCGGAAACGAAACCGTCTGCGAGAAGACGAGGAGAGTGCGCCTGGACCAGCACGAGATACGCCGCCTGCTGGCCGCCCTCAAGACTCCCGAGACGAAGGGCAGGGCGCTGGCCCGCGATCTAAATTTGTCGGCTCAGGTAGTCCAGAGACAGGCCCAGATCCTGTTCTGCCAGATAGAGGAGACTTTTGTATCAGAACTCGAGTGGGCCCAGCTCGCCTCCACGATCGACCTCGAAGCCATGCGCCCGTCCAGCTTCTACCACAGCCTCCAAGAAGACGAGGCGGAGATCCTGCGCGCCTTCTAAGCGGCCTTCTAAGTCACGCGGAATCAGGCCTTCAGCGCCCAGTACTGCTGCAGGAAGTTCGGGGTAGCGGTCCGGCTCGTGAACACCCTGGTGCGCCAGGCCTGTGTGTTCTGACGAAGTTAGTAAGAGTGGAATGAGAAAATCAGTGAGTGATATGCGATTTCGTATTTTAAGCTATTGAAAATATAGGCTTGAACGATGTTGCATGGTGTTGCTTTTAAAAAATATACTATATTTTAACATCAATTATTTATTTGTTAAACAGCGAATATTAATTTACCACACTCCAAGAAATGAATTCTGATGCTGGTGCCGCTAATCGCTCCAAGGAATATCTCCTTCTTTACGAAAAATATATTAACAGCACTGAGAATATTTACGGATTAACGTTCAGGCCTAGAAAGCCAAAAAACACTGACCCCGCGAACGCAAATTAATCTGACACAACAGTAATTAATGTTAAAGAAACGGAATAGCAAGCTCAAGCTCAGAAAGTTTTCGCATTCAGCCAGATGAACACGGACGAGGTCATTGAGGTAAAATAGTAGCCTATGTAATAGCCAGATTTATAATAATAATTGCCAGATTTGATTCCAGAGGCTTCAAATAATCCATCAAATACCTAGCCTTCTTTAAATAACGAGCGTCCAAAGTATTCGAGCACGTTGGAGCGCAGTGAGGAGAACAAGATTTACAATTTGAGCCACATTTAGTGCCAGTCGCTGCTTGGTCAGACCATGTGCGAGCAGCGTGTGCGCACCGATTACTGGCTCCTCTCGGACTACGACAAGTTAATCACGTTCATGGAGCAGAATGGCATTGGCTACTATTTTAAGTTCGCGAAGCACACGAACACGAGCCTATAACTGGTTACGATCAACTTCAACCTCCTACTTGAAAAAATTGAGTCCACCTACGTCTCGCCTGAGGAACAAATATAACTATTAAAAAATATTGACTCCAAGTTCATTCAGAAGCAAAAATTCTACGCGAAGGTCGATTTTGACTCGTTGTAATTGAAAACGGCGTTCTTTTAGGCGCTCAAAGTCACAAAAAGGACCGTTTTCAGCGTTCTATACTCGAGCGAGAAATTCGGGGTCGACGAAACGATCGTGTGCCAGTTTTTACAGAAGACAATTCAAGAAATGAACGAATGAAAAGAAGAGAGTAGAGGGAGAATATTTCGGATATGAAGTGCTGAGAATTTTTAATTCATTTTTAGTCTTTATATGTCTTTATCAAAAGTCTTGAACTGAATACTTTGATTATCGACTCAATTTTTACAAGATTTTTATTAATTTATGATTAAATAAAATGACTCACTTAACTGTAACCTTATCATCAGTACTAAGGCTCAATTTAATCATTCCATCTTCATCTCATAAATCATGACAATCCACAAATCCAAACTTAGTTACACAATAACGTTACCTCAAACTAATCTCAATATCATACCTCATCTTCTAGGATTATCACTCTGAATAGCCTCCTCAGACAACCTAAGTTAGTTCGGCACTTGAACTAACATTATTAATTCATGATTAATCCAAGAATATCCTAGCTTAATTTTTAGTTTTTTTGAATTTTTTAAATCGATTTTTACTATGTCATTTTTAATATATTTGCGAGAGATTTAATATATTTCTCGTAAAGAAGTTAATAGCTATAGTCAAAAATATGGGAGTACACTTATTTGCATTTATACAACCTACAGCTTTGTTGTCAACGTACAGCTTTGTTGAAGAGGATACAAAATGTAGCCTTGCTAAAATAACAGATGAAAGAAAATATAATTAACTAAGATAATCTCATACAATACTGAATAATATTAATAGTTCAGTTAATATTACTTCTGGATGATTTAAGCTTCAAGCTGAAAATTCATGTTTAGAGAGAATGAAAGACTAGGCTTAGGAACTGAAGCAGCTGTAGATTACGAGCAGGATGATTAAGCTAGAAAATAATAAGTTTCCGGAGATTCCCTAATAATGTTGTTGAAATGACTAATTTTGTAAAATTTATATTATGCTAGCAAATAAAAATCACTTGTAAAAATCATTAGTGCTTTTGTATGATCTCAAGCTAATACTTCTTATATTCTATATTTGGTTCCAGCTGTAACTTGTAACTTACACTTGAGTTGCTTGGTGAAATAGAAAATCAAAAGAGTAAGAGTTTGAGATTAATCTATAACTTAAATGCGATGAGCCGCCAATTCGTAATCATTGTTGAGAAAATTGTTGGAGTAGCTTAGGTCTTACTCGATTTAGAATTTACAAGCGACCATTATTTTGACTTGGAAAATTTAAAATATTTTTTACAACTGTATCAATTCGTTCATTTATGTATTAAACGCTGGAATCTGAGTCAAAATGAATTTATTTTAGCTATTTAAACAATCTATAAATTTATAAATATTCTTAAATGGTAATAGCTACAGTCATCATAGCCCTCCAGACTGTTACGAGCATCGCAGAATTATCGACATTCAACAATTATTATTAATGTGTAATTTTACTTGGCTTTTGGCCGCCAGCATTTTATTCATCATTTGTGATGTGGGAAAATATTATATTTCATCAACAATAGTAGAGGTCTATATCCTCCAAAAATATAGTTAGAATTCCTAAATTCACTCTCCTTCTAAAATCGACTTTCGTCAAAAACCCTCATAGTCGAATCTTGGGTTAAATATATCACCAATAAGCATCATGAAATTTTATACATATATGGCTTGAAGTTCAGGTCCAAGAAAGTAAATTAGAAATTTCTTGATCAAGAAGCTCAAGAGAATTAGAATGTAACCACCCTTCCAACCGACAGGCTTTCTTCCAGCTGCAGCGCGCTGTCTTCAGTTTCAGAGCAGAACCTTCTGGAACTCGGCACAGAGAACCTGAGCGCCATCCTCTTCCAGCCCGGAAACGAAACCGTCTGCGAGAAGACGAGGAAAGTGCGTCTGGACCAGCACGAGATCCACCGCCTGCTGGCCGCCCTCAAGACTCCCGGGACGAAGGGCAGGGCGCTGGCCCGCGATCTAAATTTGTCGGCTCAGGTAGTCCAGAGACAGGCCCAGATCCTGTTCTGCCAGATAGAGGAGACTTTTGTATCAGAACTCGAGTGGATCCAGCTCGCTCCCACGATCGACCTCGAAGCCATGCGCCCGTCCAGCTTCTACCACAGCCTCCAAGAAGACGAAGCGGAGGTTCTGCGCGCCTTCAAAGCGGCCTTCTAAATCACGCGGAACCAGGCCTTCAGCGCCCAGTACTGCTGCAGGAAGTTCGGGGTAGCGGTCCGACTCGTGAACACCCTGGTGCGCCAGGCCTGCGTGTTCTGACGAAGTTAGTTAGAGTGGAATGAAAAAATCAGTGAATCGTTTATAATAATAAAATGTATTGATTTTGGATTTACTTTAAATAATTTTTTAGTGTATGAATCAAATTTCACCAAAAATCGAGGAAGCTGTTTTCCATGTCCGCGATGTCTTCCATGTCTTCGTTTCCTTCCGTGTGTGTGATGTTTTGGAACTTAGGCTTCTTGTCCTCTGTCTGTACCTGGCAGCAGCTCTTATTTTCAACCAGCGGGAGCAGGATCGCGGGCGTGATGTTGATCTACCGGATCTTCTCCTGCATCTGCTTCACGTTCTGTGTTTGAATTTATTCGAGCGCATTTTTAAAAGTATCCATCTATATCTAAGCGCTCTACCCGTATACAAACGGCTGCAAAAATAGCTGATTCTAAAATGGAACCTATTGTGGGAGGAATCCGGGGTTGTACTGGTAGAAGTTCATTTGTGGTACTTGTTGAGGGTATGGTGCGAAGAAGGGCTACATTTGAGGTTGAGGCTGGTACTGAACTTGAGGAGGAGGAAGGGATTTCTGAAGAATTGAGGTGCTGTCGCTGCTTTTCACGAAATCTGAGGCCTTGTGCGGCCGCTGCTTCTTCTCGGTCAAATCCCGGTACTTGTTCTTCAACTGATTTAAACTCAAAGACGAAAATTCTTGCTTCAATAGCTTCCAATTCGACCCACACTACTCTTTTAATTTTAAAAGCTTCTGCTCCTCTTCAGTTGACCATTTGTGATACTTATCGGCCTCTTCGTTTGTTGAGTGAGATAGATAATAATCGTAACACTATCGTGCAGTTTTCGTTTTTATTTACTCAGCTATGCGTATCCAACTGCGCTAATTGCAGCTGTCTTATTATTATACCAGTTAAAATAGCTAAGCCGACTCATTTTTTGACCAAGGCATTCTAGGAAGTGGTTATATATTTTTTATACAGAAATATATAATATTTTGATTTTGCTTTGAGAATGATTTATATAATTGTGTAAATTGTGAATTATTGAATGTGTGTCAATAACAATTATTTGTGTTGTTTATAAATTATGAATCACTTATTGAAATATATTAATTACTCCAAAACAAAATGGACGTAATTATTGACCTAAGTTATTTGACTTAAGTTATTATTTTTACTTACTAACATTCAAATTACTAGTACAAGTATTAAAACATTGTACTTACGTCTAAAGAGTTAATCAGGCTCAGTTAGGATATTTCTATGTAAGATTTTGTTTCACCTTTTCACATAAGCTGTATTAAACACTTTATAGATGTTATAAACATGATACATGAGATTTATATCCAATTTTAATATGATATCTGAGATAATGAAAATACTATTAAAATAATTTTATACATATTATATTATTATATTATTTTACATTTTATACATATTATTATTTATACTTACTTGAGCGAGTCATTTTATAACTTGAGAGTTACAATAATTAAGATAAATTTTGATTTTAACGCAAAAATCGAATGTAAACGACTCACTTAACTGTAATCTTATAATCAGTATTAAGGCTCAATTTAATAATTCCATCATTATTTCTTTCAGCATTATAAAATATGAGATTTTCTGGTTTGATATTTTTGTTCTAGTGATTATTGTTATAGTTTACTATCATTACAAACAAACTTCTATAAAGAATAAAATATCATATAACTTACTTTACTTGCTAGTAAAGCGAAGTAATTTTTTATGTCACAATGTAGCAATAATCATCGTATTTCTTTACATTTTGTATTAAGTTTTCATATGGTATTTGATTTTTAATCAAAAATTTATTATTTTTCATAAAACTGTGGTAAACTACAAACTAAAGACTAATTATATTATACTGCATGTCTGAAGTGCATGTATTCGGCATGATCCAATTATATTTTTTGACTTTTATTTGTTTCAATCATCAAGTTGAATATTTCTCATTTTCTGTTAAAGAGGTGGTAACAATATTTAAAATATTCAGTTGTCCCGGCCCGACTATAAGAAGAAGTTTTATGAAATATTAGGGTATCGAAAAACGCAAAGCCCGAAAATGCCCGAAAACGGGCGTTTAAGGATTAATAATATAGTTATAATAATATAGTATATTATTCATTAACAACTATTGAACGGAATAGAACAAAGTTCATTCAGTTTATTTTTGCTTAAAACTGAGTTTTAAAACTACTTGGATTACTTTATATTTATTTCTGTCTATTATTTTAGTAAATGCCTATTTCAAAGTTTGAAATAAATATCATAAATAGAACTCATAGATATTTAACTAATTCAACAACTCTCTTCGTAAAGTAAATTTGAGAATATGTAGCTTTTTAAATAATCGCTTTAGTATTTTAAATTGCTAAGTCCATCTTTTTCTAAGTGTTATATTTCAAAAATGTATTTAAATGGAGAATTTTGTGAGTTTCGTAAATATTTTCTAATATTTAAGCGAAAATAATTTCTGGAGGTGTTGAATCCTCTTGGTCCGTACAATATTATTCCAAAAGAGAATGGTTGTTTTCGATAGGCGAATCGTCAATAATTTTATTATAACTGATAGATAAATATCTCAACTGAGTAAAGCTTGCGATAATGTCCACAAAAATTATATTATTGCTCTCAATATTTAAAGTTTAGAGATTTTTTAAGGATTCCAATGGCGCAATGGATATAATACAGTTGCGCTCTATCTCGAGTTTAGTCAGTTTAGTCAATCGTGCTAAGTGTCCAATATCTTTGATTTTATTCATTGAAAGTTCTAATTCTTATAAATTAACTAATACACTTAACGCAGAAATATCAGTAAGACTCATATCTCCTAACTACACTTTTGTTAAATTAATCATATATTTAAGCGACTTAATATTGCATCGTTTAATACAATTTAAATGAAGTTCTGTTATATTTTACATTTATTCTAAAGGCTGTATACTTGATATTTTGTTTGATTCTATACTCAATTTTTACAATTTTTACAGTACTGGAATCATACTAATATTTCTGATATTATTTCCCCAAACGTTCAACTCTTCTAATTGTACTAATACAAAAAGTGGTGAAATATCAGCAATAATATTATGCCCAAGATTTAGCACTTTTAAGTTCGTAAGATATTTTAACTCATCAACGCTGGATATTTTGTTCTAAGTCAAGTCGAGTTAAACAAGTCCAGTCATTTGCTCGATCCCACTTAAAGATGTTACTCTGCTTTCGTTTATTGTAAGATCAACAATATTATTCGGAACATATTAAAAATGTATTCCAGCGCCTTTAAGAATAACTAATTTTGATATTGCAAACTATTCAACAAATTTAAAACTTGTAAACTTTTTCTAATCTTCGATTGTCAGTTACCCGTTCGCAATGCGTTATTGATATTTATATATCATTTTTGCATCAAATTTAGCTAATTAGCTTTTCAATTCTTCTTCTTAGTTCATTGGAAAGATAGGAGTGGACATATATTTTCATTATATAATGCAAATATTATGTGGTATCAGAATTTAAAAAATATTGAAAAAATATTGAAAATTATTATTAAAAATAAAATGACTCACTTAACTGTAATGGGATATGAAAACCGTTTTTCATCGAGTCCTAAGTTTCTGGAATTAGCATAATTTACAAAAATTAGAGTAATCCAATGATGCTTTCAATTGAGATGAAAAGAGTTAACTCTTTCCTAATCTGAAATCTACGAAAGTTCAGTTATTTGTTACCCCTTTATGTTGACCTATATAATAATAATATAAACGATACAATAACTATCAATAACTTTTAAGTTTTAGTTTTCAAATCTTAAATAATTACTATAAAGATAATAGAGTTACTCTAAATCTTACGTTAAGATCACCTTCGGAGGTTTTCATTTTTTCCTCAAGGTGATCGTAACTAAAGTAAATCAAATACTTTTTGAATTAATTTTTTAGTGCAAATTCTTTTAACTGATGATATTTAACTATTTTTAACTATTTAAAACTTTGCCCTTTATATTACCTTTTACCCCTGTTTTGATGAGAAAGAGCAAAAAGTGGTCTAGAAATGGTCTAAGGTGATCTTAACTAATGAAGGTGATCTTAACGTAAGATTTAGAGTATATCATAAAATGACTCACTTAACTGTAACCTTATCATCAGTACTAAGGCTCAATTTAATCATTCCATCTTCATCTCATAAATCATGACAATCCACAAATCCAAACTTAGTTACACAATAACGTTACCTCAAACTAATCTCAATATCATACCTCATCTTCTTGGATTGTCACTCTGAAATAGCCTCCTCAGACAACCTAAGTTAGTTCGGCACTTGAACTAACATTATTGACCTCGGAAGTTATCTTTGTAACTATCTTTGGGATGGCTGGTATGTATATGACAGAATATATGATATTTATCTTAATTATTATTTTTCATACAATTATTATTTTTCATAAGGTTAGCGGAAATAGTAAGAATATCACTTTAAGATTTCATCATAAATCATATAAATGTTACAACAATATATAATAAATCACAATACTTACCTATATCATCAGATATCGCATTCAGGCATTGACTTTTGTATATAGAAAATTTGAAAGTATTTTGATTTATGATTATTGTATTTGTAAATGTGATATGAAAACACAATTATTGCTTTTAATTCAGTATTGCAAAAATTAGTATATACATTAATTAATAACAAAACTATAATTCCAAAACCTATACAATATATAGAAAAATCATTATAATACAAATATAGCATTTCATGTAAATGTTTTCACTTCATAAATGATATTTATTTTGAGTTTATAAACTGAATGTGGAAGTCCAAATTATCCTCGTGTGTTGCACCCTGAAGATTCTGCATATTCATACACTATTTCTTAAAAAGGAATGGAACGTTTTATCGCTTGTGGTATGGATTCTGCGATTATTTATGCATAAAATATTCCGATTCCAGATTTGTCTTTTGACTTAGATCTTGGGTTAACACAGATTAAATTTATCTTGAGCGATATTTCATTTGCCAATTTTCATGTTAATAAGATTTATATAGATATTCCTGAAGATAATCCAATTAATGCTGGAGCTTCTGGTGTTGATATTGAGATGAAGTTAAATTGGAAATTCTAGCAAACAAGTTATCCATATGTTAACGATTAAGGTGCTGGTTAGATTTTGATTAGAAATGCTGATGTAAAAGCTGTTGCTGATATTGATTGCGATTTTGATGATTGCCCAGGTCATTTATTGGTAAATGTGTATCGCGCTGATTTGACTTTTGATATTTTGCAGATTGTATTGAGTGGTGGAAGTTCTTGGATTTACCAATCTTTAATAGACTTGGTGATTTCAGCTGTTCAAGATTCTCTTTCTGATATAATAAGCGAAGTTATTGTGAAAGGTATTACTGTCCTGATGAACGATATTATGAAGGCTACTTTGAACCTTATGCAGCTTATCCAGGAATAATAAAAGATGATCGTTTTGTATCTCCAATGATAATGAAGCGTGGTTACATGGTAATATTGTTTTCTGGTTATATTTACTCATTATCTGATCTATCTGACGAGTATATCAAACCTTCAATGCTTATTGCTCCAGTATATAACCGTTTTAACAAAGAAATTTAGTTTACTCTCAGCGAAGCCGGTTTTGACAACTAATTTTACATTTTCCACAAGTATAACGATGTTTACTCCAAGCCAGGTTCCTTTGAGGTCATTGAAGCTCCAACAATAAAATTCTACAACGTGAAGTCAATTCTCACCGTAAAAGTCAAGGCCCTTGATCAAACGCATACTTTTGAAATGGTCGGCTCTCCGACTCTCAGAACCGATAAGATCCAGAACAAGTCATCCCAAGCAACTCACAATGTAACCCAAGTATTCTTCAAATTCAACCTCCTTAACGAGGAAGATCAAACCGCTTTGGGAGCGGAAGTATTGGAGCATATCAACACAGTATTATAGCACGCGAACTACCAAATCGCGAACACCCCATTCATGAAAATGGACGAAATGGAATTTGTCTTCGACCCCACCCAGAAAGTTCTCAGAATTGTCGGAGATAACCCAAAAGAGTGCCCACATCTGTGATCCAACATTTAAATATATATTGTTTTTGTTAATCTACATTCATCGAATAATACCCTAAAATATTAAAAAATAACTTCTTTGAATATAAAACTTAATTGATTTCCAAAGCTTATTCATGAGAGTTTAGTCTTATTTGCCACCACTTTGTTCTATTTGTAATTCATCTGTTTAATCAATTTTTATTCTTTAATTTAATAAACGCGTATCACTCCATACTACTTGGTTAATGATTAGAAACGCTATATAAAAGACTGCTCAATGATAATAAGCGACTTAGATGCAATAATTTATACTATTCGACGATATTATTCAACTAGAATGTTTTTGAGGTTATATGAATAAGGTCATAAAAATAAAACTATTTAATTGATGAGGAGTTTTGGGAAAGGCTTAATACATAGGAACTAGTCATCTCAAAATTAAGCAAACGAAAAATTACCATAAAATAATATTCAAATATATTGAACTTTCCACTCCATTACCTTTTTGAAATTGCACCTACAAAATTTATAACTGAAATAGATCATCATCACATCCACAAAACTAATTATATTTGATGAATAACATGTAAATTACGTCTGATGCTTATAATAGTATTTGAAAGTTGAATTAACTGAAACATTCTTTTAGTACATTTTCATATTAGATATTTTCATGTAATATTATTTCATAAATATTATTTTAATTATTTCCAAGTCCTCTAAAGCCATTTTGACACACCATTCCACCTCGCAAAATTAATGAATAATGTTCAAAATTATAAAATTATACAAAACATATAAACAACTGATTATATAGTTAATAACGTGGTTTAGCAAATTTAACGCTTATTTATCATTTTTAAATATATTATTTATTTACTATTTAGCTTTTTACATCATTTCTATTTACAATATGAATATTAAAAGCTTAATTTAACGCAAATTCCTACGAATATGAGTGTCCCGTGTTAATTATATTATAACTAACTAATTCTGAATACATTAATTTAAGTATGCAGAAAATTATTTATTGTGATTGTAAGTAATTTTTTGTGAATTTAAAAATATTTCTTTATCTACTTCTCAATCTTCATCTATTCTTCTAAGAGTAACAAATGTTAAATGAAACTTTAAAATATTGTTTAATGAAAAACGAAAATTATTGCTGGCTTTATCTTGGAGCTATAAAATATATTATAATTATTTTATCCGTAAACCAATTACCTAAGTTAAACTGCTCCAATTTACCCGAAATTATCTCTGTAAACATAGTAATTCCGTATATTTCAAAACCTGTTCAAAATTTGAAAACAGTTTCAAAATAAATATTTCTTTCTTTTAGCATAATTTAGCTTTAAATTATATTTACAGAGTTTATTGCGTACAAATTTGGGGAAATAAATCATAAATAGTTTCATTATTTGTTTCAAGTTTTCATTAATTTTGCGAGGTGGAATGGTGTGTCAAAGTGGCTTTATAATGTCTGAAAATTAATAAAATTATAATTTGAAGATAATATTGGATGATAAAATCTAATATGAATATATACAAAAAGAATGTTTCAGTTAACTGACTATTTATCAAACGCTCAATCAACTTAGTAAGCCATGGGATTTAACAAAGATGTGGGAACAACGTTATTTTACTATTTTATTTTATGGATAACAATTATATGAATTTCTATACGAACATAATTGAGCTCATATTTAGAAACCCCCTTTTAAATGAAAATATGAAGTTCATATTCTTATAAGTGATATGAATACGGTTCGTCTCAATAATTGTATTGTACTCTATTGTGCTATATTGTTATGTCATTTATAGCCTTTAACAATATTATTGAATATTATTAACGCTAAATAAATTCTGATGTAGAATACCTGATAATAATGTTAATATTATGGGGAAATATTAAAGCATATAATATTATAGTTAAATTATGGCAATGCTATGAGTTTAGGGATGGAGTGGAAAATACCTACCTACCCCCTTTACCTACCTACCTCATACCTACCTACCCATATGATCAAATAATAATTATTAAATTAGTTCACTACAACAACATAAATAGCATTTTTAGATTGTTTATGTACTGATAGGACTGTATTAATTACGAAGTAATGTTATAGCAGTTATATATATAGATTTAACTCATATATTATCACTGTATGAAGGTGAAAATATGGTTGTATGTAGTGATACTGTTAATTTTAGTACTGTAATACAGATAACATACTAAAAACTGGAATTTATTGAGAGAATACGTTGATACTAGCTAGTTATTAATTGTGTGAGATTCGTAAATAAATAACAATAGATAGTGCACTATTATATGTTATCTTATAAAATAAGACTTAAAATGTCGTTTTAATTGCGCGAATGTCATGTTATGCTTAAACTCATTTCTTTTCGTTTTGATTGAAGTGGTATTAATATAGAATTAGTATAATGCATATAAATATGTTTTAGGGTAGGTAGGTAATTCTGTCTGCAAAGTATACATACTGTCCATTTCCACTCCATCCCTAAACTCATAGCATTGCCTAAATTATTGTATACTACGAGCATACAAACGTGATCATTTTATACGCTTATAATTTGTTTTTATCATTAGATGATACTCGAGTGATTTTAATTGAATCTTAACAAAAGACAAATAAATTTTAATTTTATATATGATGTTCTGACCTGGTGTTTATTTGAACGATTAGGCTCGGCGGTTAACGTTAGAGCTGAAGAGGCATTGCTGAAATACCAGCTTTGTTTAGTGTGATCGATGATTGGTTCATTCGGTTGCGCTTCTCGTTCCTTTCCTGAGATGCAGCTCGGCCAAATCGGTTGCGGAAGGTAAAATCCCCCGGTTCAAAGTGCTGGGCTGGCATCATCAAGGATCGGTATGGCTAAGGGCATGCCATCAACGAGCCTTCAGGATTGGAAAGCGGCAACCGCTCTATTGCTTCCTTAGAAACGCAGATGGTACGACGCAGGTGGATTCCCGTATAGATCGGCTTGCACGAAGCAGCCGCGTTACGCCCCTGGATGCTTGTACCCGAGTCGTTGGTTGTCTTGGCTGCGGAGGTGCGCCTAACGTACATAGGTGTATCTAAAACTAATGATCATTCGCGTGAACATACAGTTCCTGTACAGAAGACCGAACTAGTATAAACGAAAGTTAAGTAAGTGGGATATATTATGAACATATATTACTTAGTGTAATATAAAATATTGTTAATATACGATATCTTTACAATCATACAAATAACCTGCAAAAATGCCTCTTAGTTTCGGTTATATCTCAGCCTTTTTTAGGATTCAGTTAAAACCAAATGAAATTTATGTTGTTGGGATATATTACCATCTGCTGGAAAGAGCAAATAACATTATTCTTTTGAACTTCAGACTATAAAGTGGTAAAATATATACAATTGATATATTCATTGTAAATATAATAATATTATTTCACTTTAAAATTTAGTAAATAATCATTTTTTCCATTATTTCACTCACTTGCTCATATTCCAAATATTTATAATTTATTAATATTACAAAACTCATTAATATTACAATAATAATAAATTGTTGTACGTGTATAACTACTAAATTTAATTTGTAAATTATTCAAATGTATCGTATAAATTAAATTTTAATCTATCAAGAATTTTAATGCTAACTTTTACCTTAGTCTTAATACGGACTATATTTTATTTTTATTGTTATACTTGTAAATTTGTTATAAATATATATTTCAATTTATTGGAAATCAGTATATCTTATGAATTTGGTTGTCTTTAGTTGTCAATTATTACGTCTGTTGCAGATTTTTTATTGATTAATAAATCAGCATCGATTATGGCATTGAAATCCAAATTTAACATTTGTAACTAACGCAATTAATATAAAGGAGAAGTATCAACTATATTATTTTCCCAAAGATATAGTTTTACTAACTTTGTTAAATATTTTAAAGATTATATATCAATTAAATTATTTTTTGCCAAATTTAATTCTATTAGTTGAGTAGAAAATTATAAAGTTTATATGTCAGTTATTTTATTGCTGTGAGCATATAAGTATTATAATTAGCTGTATTTCAACGGTGATATGTTTTAAATCATATTATCACTTATATTCAAAATTCGAATATTATGTAAATGTTTAATAACACTAATTTCTTAAACAGCGTTGTGTTCAATATCTAATTCAACTAAATTAACAAGATTTTACAAAGGATTAATATCTGTAACGCAATTTACCCACAATATTAGTATTTTCAAACTTATAAGATTAGTCAAAGGATATATATTCTCTATTAAATTACCTCCAGCATTTAATTCTTTTAATAAATATAAATTTTGTAAAGACTCAATATTATTTATTTGATTATTTTATAGTTTTAATACTTATAGACTTTCTAATTTATTCAGCATTGTTATATCACTTATATTATTATCAGTAATATTTAATTCAATTAAATTAATAAGTTAACTTAACTGATTGAAGTTGGTGTTGGAGACTAATATGTTTGTCATAGAAATTATTTGTAATTATGTCAAACATTATATTCCTTCGATACATTATATCTTGCAGAAATCAATAGTTAATGAATTTAAGTTGTTAGGAGCGTTAAAAAAATCTAAATCATCACAATACTAAATAATTAATTTGCGAATGTTAAAATTTTCAACGAACAAAAATGATCTGAGGTTTATATTATTGTTCACTGTGAGTTCATTGTCATATATAGTATTTTAATAAGTTTATATCATATTTCTATTATATTAACTTAAAATCTCTAATTATTCACTCATCAAATTAGGAGTGATTATTTGTATCTTTTATGCATAAAATTATAATAACTTTTATTCAACGTAATTTTGCATTATATATACTATAAGAAATAAATAAATAGTGAAATATAAACATATGTAAACACTATAACTTCACCAGAAATAATTTCTAATTAAAACGTTTAACCTTTAATGACAACTTAATATTTAGTTGTAAATAGTTTAGTTGTAAATATAACATACCGTTTTCAGAGAATACATTAAATACTATTCCTCAATGAATACATCCTTAATAAGTATAAATACACAGTAGATGTAATATCTTATAACTATCTTATCCACACCCATCATCTCTGAAAATTTAATAACCTAACATTAATGTTATATAAATATTAATAACACAGTAATAACACGATAAAGTATAAAACAATACTATCATTTCTGAATTGATATAATTTGATGACATCTCAAATAATTAACACTGAAAATATAGAGTCCTTTATGTACAGGAGTAAAGAACGCGTTAAAATGAATACATCATTTTTTAATGTTTCTTGTGATTGAAGTAATTGATTATTGAGTGGATGTTTTTTGAGATGTACCAATAGAGTGAGCCGATATATATACTCATATCTGATTGGTTATAAAATATTTATATCATTTGCGTCAAAATCAACGACATCTTATTTAGAGATAAATATTATAAGCAATATATAGCATTCGTATTATAAAAGTAAACTATAGTATTAAAATTATGAGTTTCACTTCAAGTTCATACCAATTCCAACAGCTCCTACACCAAATGATAAGGCTGCGATAATTTTCCACTTTGCGTCACTTTTTTGGACAACAACTTCCTTTTTAGGTTCATTTGTCTTTGTATTTGTTTGGATTCTTTGAACGAGTTCCTAATTAATGGCAGTTTGTTGTGCCAATTCGGTCTTAAGATCCTGAACTTGAGATTGTAATTTGTTTATTTCAGATCTTTGGGCAGAAACTCTGGATTCAAGTTCGACGCTCTGTTTCTCCTTAACTGGGGATTCGTTTACAATACTTTCTACTTTCTGAGCGCTTAATTGGGTGATTTGATCGACTTTTGATGTTAAGTCTTGTTGTAAAGAATCAATTTCCTTCTTATGCTTCTATGTCAACTGTTTTGTAACAGATTCAGCATTTTTCTCCTTCTGGATTAAGTCATATTCACGTACAGCGAGTTCTTTTCTCTCCTTCTCAAGGGTTTGTTGCTTTTTGGCGAATTCAGCTCCGCTTTGCTCAAGTTTAAGAGATACCTAAGCAAGTTCAGCTTGTACAGTCTTCAACTCAGCTTCAGCGGCTAACTGGAGCTTCTTAGCTTCTTATAAGTTCTTTTCAGCTTGAGTTGTTTGAGACTTAGCTAGATTTATCTCCTTCTTGTCAACCATTTGGGATAACTTCTTGGTGTGTGCGGCGGCCTGATCAGCGATTTCCTTAGTAGCCTTCTCGAGCTCAGTTTAAATCTTCTGGGCAGCAATTTACTCAGTTTTTCTCACTTACTCGATTTCCTAATCCTTTTGAGACATGATAGTTGTTAAATCGGATACTTGAAGCTTCAAGGCAGCATTTACAGTGGTGAGCTTTTCAGTGTCCTCCTTTTGTTGATGGGCATCGGAAGAAAGCTTCTGGATTTGTTCTTACAACTTTTCTGTTTATTGAGATTTAGCAGCAAGTTGCTCCTGAGCTTCCTTCAATTAAGCTGTTACTTTTTCACTTTGAGCAGTTAGCTCAACGAGTTTCTTCGATTAATCTTCAATTTATGATTGAAGTTTAGATTCTTGTTGCTTCAACTTATCAGCAGATTCAGCCGATTGAGATTGTAATTATTCATGAAGTTTTTAAGAATCAATCTTCAATGTAGCTAATTCAGAAGCGTTGTTAGCGACTTAATCTTATAAGGACTTGCTTTCGTGATTTTTGTCTTCAAGATCCTTCTATAATTATTGAACTTAATTATTAGTTGATTCTAACTTGGCTTTAGTTTCGCTTACAAATGCTTTTACTACTTCAATATGTGATTAGCCTTCACCTGCAGTTAGGTTAAATTCAGTTAATAGTTGTTCAACTTCTGACATTATTTGAAGGACGAAGTGGGAATTTTTACAAATGGTTGATAAATAATTGGTTTATTTTATAATTATAATATTTAGAATTTTACACACCTAAGTTTCACATATCTTATATATGTAGAAACAGAAAATTAAACATGACATATGTGAAAATAGCAGCAGGTTTCTCACTTCTTTTCTTTGCGGTATCTGGCAGTAAGTTCTTCTTGTATGTTTTTGAGTTCGTTGACTTCGTCTTTGAGGTCTTGTATTTATTTGTTCATAACTTGAATTTCCTTTTCTTTCTTGCCGATTTCGATTCTTTGGTTGTGTACTCTGGATTCGAAGATGTTTTCTTTGTCTCCTTATTTCTTTTCAGTGAGTGCTAGGTTGAGTTGTTCGGTGAGTGAGTCGATTTCTTTCTTGTGTGCGTCAATACTGGCTTGCATTGCTTCTTTTTCTTTATTCAGAGTATTGAGCACCTTTTAGTGCTCTGGATCCTCTTTCTTGAGTTATTTCAGCTTTTGGTTGTAGTCGTACTCCTTAACGCACAGATCTTTGATTTGTTAGTCTAGCTGAGCTTGCTTTCTGGTCATTGCCTTGGCGTCCATTTCATATTTGGCTGTTATTTCGTCCGTTTTCTTCGTTTGCTCGTTCAGTTTGTTCGTGAGCTCTTCAATTTGCTTTTCCTTCTTTTGCTCCTTCTTGTCGTCCTTCTTGTCCTCAATTTTTATGTCAATTTCTGGAACTTGAACGTAGAACATTTCCTCCACCTTCTTTTGAAGGCCGGCGTTTTAGTTCTGGGCGTTTTTCAGTTGTTATTGGGTCTCTTTTAATTAAGTCTGAACTTCTTTGAGCTGTTTTTGCAGTTCTTAATTTTGTTTGTTCTGTTTTGGCTCGGATTTTTGCTCGTCAATTTTTATATCAATTTTTTAGCTCTTGAGGATTTGGAGGTCCTTCTCGGATACGCGGAGGAGTCTCTCGGCTTCTGCGTGAAGCTGCTTTTCTTCATCGAGTTTATGAGCGGTTGAGCCGAGCTCTTGCTCCAAGTCAAGGACCTTGGCCTGGACAGATTTGAGCTCGAGCTGAGTGCTGGCTTGAATAAGCTCAATCTGTTCGGATAAAGCTGCTTTCTGAGCGTGAAGCTCCTCAATTTGAGCTATGGAATGATCTTTCTCCTTCGCAAGCTCATCCTGGAGTTCTAAAACTTTATCCTTCGCATCACTGTCTTTGTTTATCTCCTCAATTTGCTTCTGTAAATCAAGTAACTATTATTGGCTCTGCTTTATGGACTCGAGTCTGTCGTTTTCAGCAATTTCCATTTACTACTCGAAGGTTGAGCGCATGGACTTGGTCTACTCAATAAATACTTCAATATCTGCTCTTAATTGAGCGTTTTCCTTTTCAAGAGCGTGGACTTTCTCCTCGAACTCAGTGTGGAGTTTAGAGACTTGCAAGTGAGCTAGCTCTTCCTTCATGTGATCGAGGGCAGCTACTTTCTTATCGGAATCCTGAGTGATCTTTTCGATTTCCTTCTTGAGCTGAGCGTTTTCAGCACCAAGGGCGTTGACTCTCTCGATCAATTCGAGTTGAATCTTCTCGCACTGCATGTGTGTCAGATCTTGTTGCAATTTTTCGAACGAGTTCATTATCTTCTCGGATTCTTCGTTGAGTTTAACAATTTCTGCCTTGAGGGCTTCGTTTTCAGCAACGATGCTTTGAGTTTGTTCTTTGCATTAGCTTTGCAATTTTTCGCATTGAAGGTGAGCAAGTTGTTGCTTGAGGCTGTCAAGCATTTCAGCCTTTTTATCAGCTTCTTTTACTTAAGCGGTGAGGTTGAGAACATCTTGCTTAAGTTTTTCGCTTTCAGACTTCAGTTGGTCGCATTTAGTGCATTTATCCTTTTTGCCCTTGGTTTCTTTTGGTTCTTTAGTTTCTTTTGGAAGTTGCTGGATCTTTTCAATGAGTTTTTGAACATGTTCTTCCTCGTTTCCCTCAACAAGCAATTCTTTTTGTTCGAGCAGTTTTGCTTTAACTTCTTGTTGTATTTTTTGCAGGAGTTGGATCTTTTTGTTCAATACTTCAATTTGAACTGATTGGGATTCGTTCATGAGGACTTGCTCGTTGTATTTGTGTGTGAAGTCGTTCTTCAGGACTGTCATTTCCTTCAGTTTTTCTTCTGTTTCATTGGTGCACTTGACGGTTTCCTTCATGAGTTCGTTTTCTTCGTTGTGTTGTTTATTTACTTTCTCTTTCAGTTTTTCGTTGTCAATTTGTAAGTGTTGGAGTTATTTTTCATTATTTGCGGTTTGGTTCATGTAATGCTCTGTGACAATTAATTGTTCGTTGTATTTGCTGGTGAAGTCGTTCTTAAGGTTGGTGATCTCAAGAAGTGTTTCTTCTTGGTTCTTCAGTTGCAATTTCAGTTCTGTGTTTTCAGTTAAAATTGAGTCGTTGATGATGATCAGTTCGTTGTATTTCTTGGTAAGGTCTTCTTTGGCTTCGTTCATTTCGATTTGTTTAATTTCTGAGTGTGTGTCTTGAACTTGTACTTCTCTGAGGAGTTCTTGTTCGTTATTTTGGAGTTTTTGTATTTTTAGCTCCAGTTGCTTCTTTTGCTCGCCAAGTTTTTAGATCTTTGCTTCCTCGTCGTTGCATATCTTAAGCAGTTCCTGTTCATTCTTCTGTAATTTCTGAATCTTTGTTTTGAGCTTTTCGTCGTCAGTTGATTTATGTTGTTACTTCTCGTTCAACTGTATTTGGAGCTTTTAGTTCTCTTACAGTAAAGATTCGTTAACGATTATTTGCTCGTTCAACTTATTTTCGTAGTCTTGAAGAGTGTTCTTGAGGTCAGCGAGTTTTGAGTCAGTGAGTGATTCCTGTTTCAAAACGGTCTTAACCAGGTCCGTTTTCAAAGACTGTTTGGATTATTCCAGTTCAAACTGAAGGGCTTTGTTCCTCGAGCGGGTTCTCTCGAGCTCGCGCAGGTTCTGGTCTGAGATTATTTGAAGCTCGTCGAATCTGGACTTCAAATCGTTCTTCTCGGTGAACAAATCGGTGATTTGCTTTTCACTATAGATTTGATTAGAGGTGGAGGATTTCAAATCGCGGGACTTGAAGAGAGCCTTCATGGCCTTAAACAGCTCCGCGGAGCGCTTGTACAGCTAATCAGTGGTGTTATCGGTTGGCTGAGGCGAAACAGACACCTCGTTCAACTTCAAGTAGTCCTCTACCTACTTGTTGTACACGTTCAAGAAATTAAACATCTCGTTGTTCTTGTCCGTCAAAATGTTGATAAAATCAACCACTTTCTCCTACGCAGAGCAACCAGGCTCCAATTCCAACTCAAGAACACGACAAAGCGATTCCAAGTCAGACATATGATAGAGGAGTGGACAATAATCGCAGCAACAAATATGTATTTATAAATTAATTAATTTCCATTCCTTCTGTGTATTCCAATTTTATCAATTATATATTAAAGAACTGAGCAAAAATGAAATACTAATTCATAAATTCTAACTAATATCTTTATAACAAATAATAAAATAGATATAATATAAAAAACTAAAATATTAATTACTTCAATTTAGGTAACATAATTTTGGTAACATTATCCTTGTTGCTTTCCATTGACATTAAAGTGATTCTAAGTCAGAAGTGGTACTAATATATTTTTATTCAATGGTATGTAATTTCCCACATCAAGTCATACCAACTTAAGTTGAAATACATACTTGAAATACTCATTTAAAGTGCTGCAAGCTAAATTATACATTGTAATATGATATCAAATAACTTTGATGCTGGAAAATAGGTAAATTGCATTTCACTTTTACTTTCTGTTGACCACGTACATGATGACGTTTCTCTTGAAGTACTTGTCCGCCCCGACGGCTTCTAAGAACATGTCCGCGATGGCCGACGGCTTCTGGCCCTCCATCTGCTCGATGAGCCTGCACAGCAGCAGCTTGTCCTGGCCGGAGATGCACTCCAGGTACATGCACCTGAGGAAGGACTTCTGGAAGTAGTCCCGCAGCTGCTGGCCGTTCTTCTCGGAGATGAGCTTGCCGACTCGTTTCCAGAACTCGGCCTGGCCGTGCTGGAGGAAGTGCTGGCTCACGGCCTTGCACAACTGGGCGTTGTCTGGGAAGCTCAGTGCCTCTCCGGCGCACGACGAAAGCGCGTCCAGCAGCGCGGCGGCGAAGCGGCGCTGGAAGTCCAGAGATGCGGCGGACTGGGCTCTGGCGGTGGTCTGCTTGAACCGGGGCTCCTTCGGCTCCAGCTTCAGGGTCACGCTGCTGGGGCACTGGGTGGTCTGGAGGTGCTTCATCACGACGCGGTCGAAGAAGGTCTTGGTGAGCTCGGCCGGCGAGGCGTTGAGCTCTAGGGCGAGCTGGACGAAGAGCTGCTGGAAGAGCTGGTCCGGCAGCGTCATCACCTGGAGCGCGACCCGGCACTCCAGAGCGGCACCGCGGGGCACGAAGAACTGCTTCGCGATGGTGTCGACTAGTTGGCTTGGCTGGACGGTGTTCATATGAAGTGAAATTATAAGACTATATTTGTGTCGTTGTATGCTGAATGCATAAATGTTTGTAGCAGACAATAAGTAATCGCGTTAAATTTATCATCATCTCAACTTATAATAGATATAGCAAAAATATGTATAATTGCATCAATCATACTATCCTATCCGAATAGCAATGTTTGGTATTTGAGACTCATCGGACATTTTCATTATATTTGATTTAAAATTTTATAACTTTTGCTAGTGGTAATGAGAGTGATGAAAGTGTTTTCACAATTTTTGTATCATTTTGTATTTGGTTATCATATTTCTTTGTACACTTGGTTCAATTTACATTAAAATTTTAGTTCCAATTATATCGTATATAGCAGATTACTATTATATTTATTGCAACTTTTCAGTATATATTTTTTAAAACAGCATATGTATAAAAGACACACATGAAAGTTGATATAACTATTAATTTCATTATTAAGGCAAATTGGCACTAAGCTAATTTAGGCATATACTACACGATTCGATATTTGATTTGTTTGGAATTAGCTGGAATCGAAAAGAACTACATTTAACCGTCACTTATCTACTGTTAATTTTGAAGTATTCAAATGCATATCGTCTGAATTATCCTAAATTGATAATTGATAGTCATAATAATTTTTTCATTTATCATTCGGTAGTCTTTCGATGTAAAAGTAATTAGATAAAGAAGAATTAACTAAATTAATGAAGAGAGACGAGAGAATTCAGTAGATTACTTTTTGATGCATGCAAGAATAAACCGAAGGAATATACTATATTATATCTCTATCATTCATTCATATGTTATTAATTATATGTGAGTTAAAGTAATATCACGACTCGCGTCTCACTTGCTCTATCTGTTTATCACGTACATGACCACGTTCCTCTTGAAGTACTTTTCAGTTCCGATAATACTTAAAAATCTATCAACTACCGCAGACGGTTTCTGACCTTGCATCTAGTCAATTAAACTGCACAATAATTGTTTGTCGGGCTCCGAAATGCACTCCAGATACATGCACCTCTAAAACGACTTTTAGTAGTATTCTCGCAGTTATCTTTCGCTCTTCTCTGGAATGATTCCCTTCATTTTAATCCAGAAATCAACCTGCCCGTTCACCTTGAAATGTTCATTTATATATTAGCACAGGTGCGCATCGCTATCAAAACTAATGGATTAATTAAAAATAGTGAATAATGCAGTTCTAAGCGCCTGAGAAAACATTCGTTTGAAGAGGATTTAATTTTCAGGCTGAGTTCTGGCCTAAGTAAACTTGAACTTGTGCGTTGATTTTTGAGTGTGTTGTGGCGCTATTTTCATGTTAAAGTAATTTAATAGTGCGTTATACTCTACGTTTAAGGCAAATGACAGCTGAACAAGCAGTCTGATAAATAGTTGATTGGGGAGAGATAAAACTTTCATGACTATTTAGTGCTCCAAATCTGGTGAGTACTCGAGCTGAAGCAAGCCGGCTATTCCCTAAATTATCTTGTGAGACACAATGCTCATTTGAAGTGAAATTAAAACTTTGTATACAAAAATACAGACACCAGATGTTGTTTCATCATTTTAGTTTCAGTATTCAATCAATCATTCTCAAAAAATGCTTAGATATAAAATGACTCAGTCGAGAGAGTCTATCCTTAACTGTAACCTTATCATCAGTCAAAAATGCTAGATATATATGCCTATTCTTATATTTTCTTATTTATTTTTCTATAAATACATAATAAATATGAATATTATAAAAACGAACACTAACAAAGATATGAGAGAAAACTGTGTGAAATCGAAATTAATTTATAAATATACTGACCGATATACTAACAAGTCTATCATCACGATAATGAGTTCATTTTTTATATTTCAACTGGTTTTATTACTTTATAATTATCAACCTTTAACTCAATATTTCAATCTCACAATAACTATTTTTCATTCTTGTTTGAAAACACAAGATTGATTGGAAAGTTCTAAACATTTAGTTACGTTTATTTAAATGGTATTGAGAACGTTTCATCAAAATACTTTATGCAACTGGATACATATAATATTTATGTTACTATTCTACGCTGACCACAATGAAATCAAAATATTTCTTAAATAAGTATTGAGTTTCTCTTTGGTGATATTCCAGGATAGTCTACATTTGTTAGCTGAACTGCGAAATATCTGTGTAGATAGAAAATATCATTGTATTTGGCTCTCACTTCGTCGCCGGCTACACATTACTGTTTTGTATCCGGCCCACATTTAGGTTATTATTTACATCGTCGCGAAACTGATAATAATCCAGCTTTCCACTTTTGAATTGCGCGATTCAGAATATGGGTCGAGAATGTACCCGAATCAGGTGTTTATATTGGCCTCCGCTTTTCTAATAAAAATCGAGATAGCCACCAGCGATGATCTTTCAGTCACATTTTTTCTAAATTTAATCCGATCTATAAATAATATTCGTGTGGGTCATTTGACAGAACAAGTAGAGTGAAGCGCTTTGGCCGCCAAAAGTCTCTGGCGATGTTAGATTTTCCACTTCATATGAACACCGTCCAACCAAGCCAGCTAGTCGACACCATCGCGAAGCAGTTCTTCGTGCCCCGTGGCGCCGCTCTGGAGTGCCGGGTCGCGCTCCAGGTGATGACGCTGCCGGACCAGCTCTTCCAGCAGCTCTTCGTCCAGCTCGCCCTGGAGCTCAACGCCTCGCCGGCCGAGCTCACCAAGACCTTCTTCGACCGCGTCGTGATGAAGCACCTAACAAGTGAAGTGTGCAGCGTGAAGGTCACGATGAAGCAGACGCAGTACTAGTTCAAGCAGCCGTACGCCCACGTGAAGTCGATGGCGGCCCAGGACTTCCAGAACCGGTTTTCAGCGGCGCTCCGGAACTGTGTGCACAAATACCTCCGCACGCGCGTTTACGACGGCGCGGACAACAGACAGCTCTGCCAGCTGCTGAACGACTTCTTCAAGTCGGAAGGCCAGGCGAGCTTCTGGAAGAGCATGACGAAGTACCTCCCCGAGAAGAGCGAGCGACAGCTGCGCGAGTACTTCCAGAAGTCCTTCCAGAGGTGCTTGTATTTAGAGTGCATCTCGGAGGGCGACAAGATTCTGCTCTGCAAGCTCATCGCTCAGATGCCGCAGCAGAAGCCGAGCGAGGTGGCCGAGAGGTTTCTGGAGGAAGTCGGATCGGATAAGTACTTCAAGAGGAACGTGATCATGTACGTGGTGAACAGGAGAAACCAGTGAGTTGTTACTTTATAATTCACTCTCATAAATAATAGAAGAATAATATAAAATTGGTTTAACTAGCTTGTAAGAGTTTCCCGGGTAAAATTTTTAATAATATTCTCAGCTTTTCTACTATCAAACGAAAAATGATAGTAGCAAAAGTAGTTGCTAGAAATATTATTAGAAGAACCTACACTAAATAATTCCAAAAATATAAATATTTGAGTAATTATAAAACTTAAAAATCAATGTTAAACAAAAGTTAAGTCTTAAATAACTTTAAATAAAGTATAAAAATAAAAGAACGAGGAATAATTATGAAATCTAATTCTTTAGTACAGTTACATTTTGTACAGTTTTGAGCTATTTAAAATAGCTGTATGAATGTATTTATGTTGTACATTTCAACTGCTTTTATAACTTTATAATTATCAACCTTTAAACAGCAAAAAGCTTGGATTATAAATAAATGCACTTCTTTAATCCAAAGTTATTAACCATATTTTATATGAGAATTTATATCACTAAATTATTAAAGTAGGATTTCATAAATAACTCACTTAACTATTACATATCAACTATTTAATCATTTCGTCTTCATTTCATAAATCATGATACCAAACTTAGAATACCCTACCTACTGAAATGTAATACAAAAATTATATTTAAGTTAATCCAACAAGTTAGGAGCATTTTTGGAAGCATATCCCCCTATTAATGGATTTATGTTGTTGATTTATAATTAATTATCATCATTTTCATTTTCAACAATCAAATAAGTAAAAGATTCATGTTCTAAATATGTGATTCGAGACATTATTTATATTTGATTTGAAATTAAAATTGCAATGCTTATAACTTATATAAAGTTATTACACATAAATATAAAATGTCCGTTTTGGATAAATCGCTTGAAGCAATTATTTTAACTTGATAGTATATACTATCTATATTGTATTAACCCGAATTTTAATCATTGTATAGAATAAATAATATTTCAATTGATAACACTGATTGAGTTCCACTTCAATGAATATTACAATTCAGCAACTAATAGAAGCTATCGCGTTGAAGTTCAACATGCAACCCTGTTATGATCTCGCGTACCGCGTGGCCTTGCAGGTGATGATGCTCCCAGAAAACCACTTCACTCAGTTATTTGCCCAGCTTGCCTATGAACTGAACATTGAACGCTCTGCTTTGCAGAACTACTTCCTGTAGAACATTTCAACAACTCAGAATTTAAACACCTCAATAATTTGCAACGCAAATCAGACAATAAGGTTCAAAGGAATTAGCACACGGAAGAAGTCTGAAACTTATCTGAAGCTCCAGCTCAGGTTCGAGTCCGGGCTCAGGTAAGCGCTTCATTTTTACTGCTCGAATTCCCAAATAAATGGTTCAGGTAACGCGTAGCTGTGTTAGATTACAAATAACCTACTAAGAACATGCAACAATACCGAGTTCTGGAAACACGTTTAGTCACTCATTCCAGAGAAGAACGAGAGGTAGCTCAGAGACTACTACCAAAAGTCCTTCATGAGGCAGATGTACGAGGAGTGCATCTCTGGCCAAGACAAAATACTCTTGTGTCAGTTGATAGACTAAATGCCAGGCGCCAAGCCCGCGCAGATCGTTGAGAAGTACACACAGATGACCGGATGCGTTAAGTACTTCAAAAGAAATCTGGTGATGTATGTGATCAACAGAAAGGAAAAGTGATTATTGCTTACGAACTTACTATTTTAAATATTTTAATGGATTTCACTGGATAGGTACACTATTTTTTGTTACGAATGAAATACACATTCAAAAATACTAACAAATAGCTAAATAATTGTTAGATGTTTCAACCATTTACAATATAATTTTTTATATTAGATTGTGAGAAAGGGGTTGAATTCAGTAATTCTCTTAAGAGTATCAAAATTATCAATATAATTTCAGCGAATCGTTATCAGACTAAAATTGATAATTCGTGGCTTGGAGGACGTCAAAGCTGAAATAGACTCGTATCATCATAAACTCCGTAGACACTAAAATAGTCTTAAGTTATGAATCTTAAAAATATTTACTTAAATGAATTATATCGCTTTCCCTCGCACTTCATATCTCAGTTCTGGTTCATTTTTGTTTCATAAATGATAATTGCTTTTATTTTCATCATGGCCTAACTTACTATTTCGTTAGAGTATATATTATGTTCTCGAAAATATTAATAGTAAATATAGTATATTCTCGTATCGTATTGAAATGAAATGGCTCACTTCCTCTTTAGGTTGATGATGTACATGACGATGTTCCGCTTGAAGTAGTTCTTCTGCGCGCACACCTACATGAACCTGCCTGCGATTTCGGTGGGCGACTCTGTTTGGTGTTTCCGGATGAGCTCCCTCTAAACCTCTTTGTCGGCGTAGTCGATTTGGTTTTCGTAGAGCACTCTCTGAAACGACTGTAGTGGACCTGGTTTAGAGGCAAAGTAAAATTAGAGGAGTGAACTGCAATATTAAATGCGTTGTCTAAGAAGAGATAACTAGAAATCTACCATATAAATGAATACATCGTCTTCTCTTGTGTCAGGAATATACTGACCTGTATACTAACACGAAGTAAATTTAAATTGCTTTTCTTTCCTAAATAGTAGAAATCTATACAATTTCACATCACAATTACTTCAAATTGATAACATATAATTACGCCTTCCAAAAATATGGAAGACGTGAAATAATACGAAATACAATATTATCCGTGTTGCTTTCCGTTTACTCAATCTTTGATGCTGGAGACTAGATAAATCGCATTTCACTTTTACTTTCTGTTGACCACGTACATGATGACGTTTCTCTTGAAGTACTTGTCCGCCCCGACGGCTTCTAAGAACCTGTCCGCGATGGCCGACGGCTTCTGGCCCTCCATCTGCTCGATGAGCCTGCACAGCAGCAGCTTGTCCTGGCCGGAGATGCACTCCAGGTACATGCACCTGAGGAAGGACTTCTGGAAGTAGTCCCGCAGCTGCTGGCCGTTCTTCTCGGAGATGAGCTTGCCGACTCGTTTCCAGAACTCGGCCTGGCCGTGCTGGAGGAAGTGCTGGCTCACGGCCTTGCACAACTGGGCGTTGTCTGGGAAGCTCAGTGCCTCTCCGGCGCACGACGAAAGCGCGTCCAGCAGCGCGGCGGCGAAGCGGCGCTGGAAGTCCAGAGATGCGGCGGACTGGGCTCTGGCGGTGGTCTGCTTGAACCGGGGCTCCTTCGGCTCCAGCTTCAGGGTCACGCTGCTGGGGCACTGGGTGGTCTGGAGGTGCTTCATCACGACGCGGTCGAAGAAGGTCTTGGTGAGCTCGGCCGGCGAGGCGTTGAGCTCCAGGGCGAGCTGGACGAAGAGCTGCTGGAAGAGCTGGTCCGGCAGCGTCATCACCTGGAGCGCGACCCGGCACTCCAGAGCGGCACCGCGGGGCACGAAGAACTGCTTCGCGATGGTGTCGACTAGCTGGCTTGGCTGGACGGTGTTCATATGAAGTGAAATTATAAGACTATATTTGTGTCGTTGTATGCTGAATGCATAAATGTTTGTAGCAGACAATAAGTAATCGCGTTAAATTTATCATCATCTCAACTTATAATAGATATAGCAAAAATATGTATAATTGCATCAATCATACTATCCTATCCGAATAGCAATGTTTGGTATTTGTGACAATTTATTGTATTTTAATTATATATAAACATTTGGTAATTAGACATATACCTGTAAATACAACGTAAGTGTTTTCATATTTTTATAATATTATCATTATTATGTGCACTTGATTTGTAAATTATATTTGTAAAGAAGCAGTAAAGACGTAATTTACAGTGACGCATTCATCATTTAAAAAGGCAGTATAAGATTCTTATGCAACTTTGATACACTCGATGTGAGTGATTGCAGGTAATAAATTTGAGATTCTATTTATAAAAATAGAATCCATTTATAAGTAAAAGCATCAAAATATAACTCATGTATATGTTTTTAAAACAAACGATTGATTGAAAATATATCTCTGAACATAAAATGACTCACATAACTGTAACCTTATCATCAGTACTAAGGCTCAATTTATTCATTTCTCTGAACATATCATATGTTATTACCCATACTAAACCAAGTATGTTTTCTAATTGTTAAACTTAACAATTCTTAACAAAATTGAACAACTGACCATCAACATACAGATATTTTTTGATTCTCAAAAACAATATACCTGCCTAAACACATGTTAGTATACAAAAGCACAGTTATTCGATTTGAAAATATATCTGGCTGAATTGTACTTCTGTTTCGGATTTGATACAGAATGAGTATACAATAACAATATTTTTGATACAGTAAACATTATCAACAATATTTCAATCTCACAATAACTATTTTTCATTCTTGTTTGAAAACACAAGATTGATTGGAAAGTTCTAAACATTTAGTTACGTTTATTTAAATGGTATTGAGAACGTTTCATCAAAATACTTTATGCAACTGGATACATATAATATTTATGTTACTATTCTACGCTGACCACAATGAAATCAAAATATTTCTTAAATAAGTATTGAGTTTCTCTTTGGTGATATTCCAGGATAGTCTACATTTGTTAGCTGAACTGCGAAATATCTGTGTAGATAGAAAATATCATTGTATTTGGCTCTCACTTCGTCGCCGGCTACACATTACTGTTTTGTATCCGGCCCACATTTAGGTTATTATTTACATCATCGCGAAACTGATAATAATCCAGCTTTCCACTTTTGAATTGCGCGATTCAGAATATGGGTCGAGAATGTACCCGAATCAGGTGTTTATATTGGCCTCTGCTTTTCTAATAAAAATCGAGATAGCCACCAGCGATGATCTTTCAGTCACATTTTTTCTAAATTTAATCCGATCTATAAATAATATTCGTGTGGGTCATTTGACAGAACAAGTAGAGTGAAGCGCTTTGGCCGCCAAAAGTCTCTGGCGATGTTAGATTTTCCACTTCATATGAACACCGTCCAGCCAAGCCAGCTAGTCGACACCATCGCGAAGCAGTTCTTCGTGCCCCGCGGTGCCGCTCTGGAGTGCCGGGTCGCGCTCCAGGTGATGACGCTGCCGGACCAGCTCTTCCAGCAGCTCTTCGTCCAGCTCGCCCTGGAGCTCAACGCCTCGCCGGCCGAGCTCACCAAGACCTTCTTCGACCGCGTCGTGATGAAGCACCTAACAAGTGAAGTGTGCAGCGTGAAGGTCACGATGAAGCAGACGCAGTACTAGTTCAAGCAGCCGTACGCCCACGTGAAGTCGATGGCGGCCCAGGACTTCCAGAACCGGTTTTCAGCGGCGCTCCGGAACTGTGTGCACAAATACCTCCGCACGCGCGTTTACGACGGCGCGGACAACAGACAGCTCTGCCAGCTGCTGAACGACTTCTTCAAGTCGGAAGGCCAGGCGAGCTTCTGGAAGAGCATGACGAAGTACCTCCCCGAGAAGAGCGAGCGACAGCTGCGCGAGTACTTCCAGAAGTCCTTCCAGAGGTGCTTGTATTTAGAGTGCATCTCGGAGGGCGACAAGATTCTGCTCTGCAAGCTCATCGCTCAGATGCCGCAGCAGAAGCCGAGCGAGGTTGCCGAGAGGTTTCTGGAGGAAGTCGGATCGGATAAGTACTTCAAGAGGAACGTGATCATGTACGTGGTGAACAGGAGAAACCAGTGAGTTGTTACTTTATAATTCATTCTCGTAAATAATAGAAGAATAATAAAAATAGGTTTAACTAGCTTGTATGAGTTTCCCCAGTAAATTTTTTAATAATATTCTCAGCTTTTCTACTATCAAACGAAAAATGATAGTAGCAAAAGTAGTTGCTAGAAATATTATTAGAAGAACCTACACTAAATAATTCCAAAAATATAAATATTTGAGTAATTATAAAACTTAAAAATCAATGTTAAACTAAAGTTAAGTCTTAAATAACTTTAAATAAAGTATAAAAATAAAAGAACGAGGAATAATTATGAAATCTAATTCTTTAGTACAGTTACATTTTGTACAGTTTTGAGCTATTTAAAATAGCTGTATGAATGTATTTATGTTGTACATTTCAACTGCTTTTATAACTTTATAATTATCAACCTTTAAACAGCAAAAAGCTTGGATTATAAATAAATGCACTTCTTTAATCCAAAGTTATTAACCATATTTTATATGAGAATTTATATCACTAAATTATTAAAGTAGGATTTCATAAATAACTCACTTAACTATTACATATCAACTATTTAATCATTTCGTCTTCATTTCATAAATCATGATACCAAACTTAGAATACCCTACCTACTGAAATGTAATACAAAAATTATATTTAAGTTAATCCAACAAGTTAGGAGCATTTTTGGAAGCATATCCCCCTATTAATGGATTTATGTTGTTGATTTATAATTAATTATCATCATTTTCATTTTCAACAATCAAATAAGTAAAAGATTCATGTTCTAAATATGTGATTCGAGACATTATTTATATTTGATTTGAAATTAAAATTGCAATGCTTATAACTTATATAAAGTTATTACACATAAATATAAAATGTCCGTTTTGGATAAATCGCTTGAAGCAATTATTTTAACTTGATAGTATATACTATCTATATTGTATTAACCCGAATTTTAATCATTGTATAGAATAAATAATATTTCAATTGATAACACTGATTGAGTTCCACTTCAATGAATATTACAATTCAGCAACTAATAGAAGCTATCGCGTTGAAGTTCAACATGCAACCCTGTTATGATCTCGCGTACCGCGTGGCCTTGCAGGTGATGATGCTCCCAGAAAACCACTTCACTCAGTTATTTGCCCAGCTTGCCTATGAACTGAACATTGAACGCTCTGCTTTGCAGAACTACTTCCTGTAGAACATTTCAACAACTCAGAATTTAAACACCTCAATAATTTGCAACGCAAATCAGACAATAAGGTTCAAAGGAATTAGCACACGGAAGAAGTCTGAAACTTATCTGAAGCTCCAGCTCAGGTTCGAGTCCGGGCTCAGGTAAGCGCTTCATTTTTACTGCTCGAATTCCCAAATAAATGGTTCAGGTAACGCGTAGCTGTGTTAGATTACAAATAACCTACTAAGAACATGCAACAATACCGAGTTCTGGAAACACGTTTAGTCACTCATTCCAGAGAAGAACGAGAGGTAGCTCAGAGACTACTACCAAAAGTCCTTCATGAGGCAGATGTACGAGGAGTGCATCTCTGGCCAAGACAAAATACTCTTGTGTCAGTTGATAGACTAAATGCCAGGCGCCAAGCCCGCGCAGATCGTTGAGAAGTACACACAGATGACCGGATGCGTAAAGTACTTCAAAAGAAATCTGGTGATGTATGTGATCAACAGAAAGGAAAAGTGATTATTGCTTACGAACTTACTATTTTAAATATTTTAATGGATTTCACTGGATATGTACACTATTTTTTGTTACGAATGAAATACACATTCAAAAATACTAACAAATAGCTAAATAATTGTTAGATGATTCAACCATTTACAATATAATTTTTTATATTAGATTGTGAGAAAGGGGTTGAATTCAGTAATTCTCTTAAGAGTATCAAAATTATCAATATAATTTCAGCGAATCGTTATCAGACTAAAATTGATAATTCGTGGCTTGGAGGACGTCAAAGCTGAAATAGACTCGTATCATCATAAACTCCGTAGACACTAAAATAGTTTTAAGTTATGAATCTTAAAAATATTTACTTAAATGAATTATATCGCTTTCCCTCGCACTTCATATCTCAGTTCTGGTTCATTTTTGTTTCATAAATGATAATTGCTTTTATTTTCATCATGGCCTAACTTACTATTTCGTTAGAGTATATATTATGTTCTCGAAAATATTAATAGTAAATATAGTATATTCTCGTATCGTATTGAAATGAAATGGCTCACTTCCTCTTTAGGTTGATGATGTACATGACGATGTTCCGCTTGAAGTAGTTCTTCTGCGCGCACACCTACATGAACCTGCCTGCGATTTCGGTGGGCGACTCTGTTTGGTGTTTCCGGATGAGCTCCCTCAAAACCTCTTTGTCGGCGTAGTCGATTTGGTTTTCGTAGAGCACTCTCTGAAACGACTTCTGGTAGTACTCTCGGAGCTGCTTTATGTTCTTGCTGGGGATCAGCTCGTTCATGCGCTTCCAGAACTGCTTCTGGCCGGATTCCTTCAGGTGGTTGTTCACGCACGCGCACAGCTCCTGCTCGGTGTGGATCTCCAGGTCGACGTGGAGAAGGGACTGCTCGCGGAGGACCTGCTTCATCGACTGGGCGAAGCTGTTCTGGAACTCGGTGAACTGTTGGCTGAGAGCGCGCTTGTACGTCTGGCGCACCTTCTTCTGCTTGATGTTCTGCTGCCTCGCCTCTGTCTGTTGTTGATATGTGATATCATTAAAAACAATTAGTTGTGGATTTTGGAGCTGACTCGGATTTATTTCAGTTTGTTTTACATATTCGGTTAGTTATTGGTTCGTGTTGAACTGGCTGTAACTTTGGGGGATGCGTTGAATTTGCTCTAAGTAGTTTATTTGTTCCGTTTGGTATTGGGGAACTGGTTAATAAGCAGTTTAACCAAAGTCAAACAAGTTGCTTTGGAGGAATTACTGATTGAATGTTTAGGTAACGGGTTAAGAGAGGCGAACCTGCGAGTTCAGCTGATTTATCTTTTCGCGGTGGATGTCCCAGTTGTTGTTTTGGTAGAGCATTTGAAACTAATTCAGGTTCATATTGGAGCGGAGTATGGTTGTTGTATTATTTACTTATTTTTGATTTAAATAAGAACGATCGAGATTGTGTTTCTGTTGTTGTGTTGGATGAGATCGCGAATACTACTGAAGTATTCAGTTAAAGGTTAGTTGACAAGTAGGAACAAAAACGAAAAGTAAAAATTTAGAATGTTCGTCTAATACAAAAATTATTTTTAGAATCTGTATACTGTGTTGCCAAAAGCGTACTTTAGCACCAACAATGAATTTTTTGATTCTAGTGATTCACTTTTGTTGGATTTTACAAAGTATTCGGAGATTCAATTGGTTCTATCACCCGTTTAAATACTAACTTTGAATTTTGAATTAATACTTGGATTAAGTTAAAATCGAATTACTTTTGTATTTGCTTAAAATGAAAATATACCGTATTTATTAATAAATGTGGTAATTTCCGTTTCAATGCTTTATTTGTTGAACTATTCCTGAATCAATTCTTAGTTAACTTAAAATAGATTATTAGTTTATCTTAAGGGAATAAATTATAAAATAATAGAAGCGCGAAACCCAATAAAGGCACAGAAGAATCGAGCATTGACTCGAAAAAAGGCGCTTTTCTAGATGAAAGAGCATACCCTTGACGCCCTCAAAGGTTTAAAACACGATACCAGTATAAACGAAAGTTAAGTGAGTGGGATATATATAAAAGAGAATAGAACAATAGAATAACTTAAAAATTATGCATTTAATGAACTTCTAGGTAAGGTTTTATCTCTCCCTAATCAACTATTTATCAGATTGCTTGTTCAGCTGTCATTTGTCTTAAACGTAGATAACGATAATAAACGTATAACGCACTATTAAATTACTTTAACATGAAAATAGCACCACAACACACTCAAAAATCAACGCACAAGTTCAAGTTCACTTAGGCCAGAACTCAGCCTGAAAATTAAATCCTCTTCAAACGAATGTTTTCTCAGGCGCTTAGAACTGCATTATTCACTATTTTTAATTAATCCATTAGTTTTGATAGCGATGCGCACCTGTGCTAATATATAAATGAACATTTCAAGGTGAACGGGCAGGTTGATTTCTGGATTAAAATGAAGGGAATCATTCCAGAGAAGAGCGAAAGATAACTGCGAGAATACTACTAAAAGTCGTTTTAGAGGTGCATGTATCTGGAGTGCATTTCGGAGCCGGACAAAGAATTATTGTGCAGTTTAATTGACTAGATGCAAGGTCAGAAACCGTCTGCGGTAGTTGACAGATTTTTAAGTATTATCGGAACTGAAAAGTACTTCAAAAGGAACGTGGTCATGTACGTGATAAACAGATAGAGCAAGTGAGACGCGAGTCGTGATATTACTTTAACTCACATAAAATTAATAACATATGAATGAATGATAGAGACATAATATTGTATATTCCTTCGGTTTATTCTTGCATGCATCAAAAAGTAATCTACTGAATTCTCTCGTCTCTCTTCATTAATTTAGTTAATTCTTCTCTATCTAATTACTTTTACATCGAAAGACTACCAAATGATAAATGAAAGAATTATTATGACTATCAATTATCAATTTAGGATAATTCAGACGATATGCATTTGAATACTTCAAAATTAACAGTAGATAAGTGACGGTTAAATGTAGTTCTTTTCGATTCCAGCTAATTCCAAACAAATCAAATATCGAATCGTGCAGTATATGTCTAAATTAGCTTTGTGCCCAATTTGCCTTAATAATGAAATTAATAGTTATATCAACTTTCACGTGTGTCTTTTATACATATGCTGTTTTAAAAAATATATACTGAAAAATTGCAATAAATATAATAATTAGCCAAATACTATATAATTGGAACAAAAATTTAAATGTAAATCGAACCAAGTGTATAAAGAAATATGATAGCCAAATACAAAATGATACAAATATTGTGAAAACACTTTCATCACTCTCATTACCACTAGCAAAAGTTATAAAATTTTCAATCAAATATAATGAAAATGTCCAATGAGTCTCAAATACCAAACATTGCTATTCAGTTAGGATAGTATGATTGATGCAATTATACATATTTTTGCTATATCTATTATAAGTTGAGATGATGATAAATTTAATGCGATTACTTATTGTCTGCTACAAACATTTATGCATTCAGCATACAACGACACAAATATAGTCTTATAATTTCACTTCATATGAACACCGTCCAGCCAAGCCAGCTAGTCGACACCATCGCGAAGCAGTTCTTCGTGCCCCGCGGTGCCGCTCTGGAGTGCCGGGTCGCGCTCCAGGTGATGACGCTGCCGGACCAGCTCTTCCAGCAGCTCTTCGTCCAGCTCGCCCTGGAGCTCAACGCCTCGCCGGCCGAGCTCACCAAGACCTTCTTCGACCGCGTCGTGATGAAGCACCTCCAGACCACCCAGTGCCCCAGCAGCGTGACCCTGAAGCTGGAGCCGAAGGAGCCCCGGTTCAAGCAGACCACCGCCAGAGCCCAGTCCGCCGCATCTCTGGACTTCCAGCGCCGCTTCGCCGCCGCGCTGCTGGACGCGCTTTCGTCGTGCGCCGGAGAGGCACTGAGCTTCCCAGACAACGCCCAGTTGTGCAAGGCCGTGAGCCAGCACTTCCTCCAGCACGGCCAGGCCGAGTTCTGGAAACGAGTCGGCAAGCTCATCTCCGAGAAGAACGGCCAGCAGCTGCGGGACTACTTCCAGAAGTCCTTCCTCAGGTGCATGTACCTGGAGTGCATCTCCGGCCAGGACAAGCTGCTGCTGTGCAGGCTCATCGAGCAGATGGAGGGCCAGAAGCCGTCGGCCATCGCGGACAGGTTCTTAGAAGCCGTCGGGGCGGACAAGTACTTCAAGAGAAACGTCATCATGTACGTGGTCAACAGAAAGTAAAAGTGAAATGCGATTTATCTAGTCTCCAGCATCAAAGATTGAGTAAACGGAAAGCAACACGGATAATATTGTATTTCGTATTATTTCACGTCTTCCATATTTTTGGAAGGCGTAATTATATGTTATCAATTTGAAGTAATTGTGATGTGAAATTGTATAGATTTCTACTATTTAGGAAAGAAAAGCAATTTAAATTTACTTCGTGTTAGTATACAGGTCAGTATATTCCTGACACAAGAGAAGACGATGTATTCATTTATATGGTAGATTTCTAGTTATCTCTTCTTAGACAACGCATTTAATATTGCAGTTCACTCCTCTAATTTTACTTTGCCTCTAAACCAGGTCCACTACATCCGAGTCAGCTCCAAAATCCACAACTAATTGTTTTTAATGATATCACATATCAACAACAGACAGAGGCGAGGCAGCAGAACATCAAGCAGAAGAAGGTGCGCCAGACGTACAAGCGCGCTCTCAGCCAACAGTTCACCGAGTTCCAGAACAGCTTCGCCCAGTCGATGAAGCAGGTCCTCCGCGAGCAGTCCCTTCTCCACGTCGACCTGGAGATCCACACCGAGCAGGAGCTGTGCGCGTGCGTGAACAACCACCTGAAGGAATCCGGCCAGAAGCAGTTCTGGAAGCGCATGAACGAGCTGATCCCCAGCAAGAACATAAAGCAGCTCCGAGAGTACTACCAGAAGTCGTTTCAGAGAGTGCTCTACGAAAACCAAATCGACTACGCCGACAAAGAGGTTTTGAGGGAGCTCATCCGGAAACACCAAACAGAGTCGCCCAACGAAATCGCAGGCAGGTTCATGTAGGTGTGCGCGCAGAAGAACTACTTCAAGCGGAACATCGTCATGTACATCATCAACCTAAAGAGGAAGTGAGCCAGTTCCTAAATATTATTACTAAATATTATTAATATTAATACTTTTTTAATATCCTTTATAACAACAAGATGACGTTGAGGTTCTTTTGTTATTTGAAAGAAAATTAATGAAACGATTAGCTATTTGATTTTGTATGTAAGAATTCAATTTTGGTATTATTCTCTTGCTCTAAAATGTAAATAATACAGCCTTAATTCAATTGTGATAGTCAATAACGCTGCAATACAGGTAATTTCCAATAGAGCTACTCAAATCTTTCTTTCTCAAAAATGTATTGCATCTTAAAATGATAAATTTAGCAATTTAGTTGTTGTATTCAGGTTTTGCTTGTAATCGATAATGTCCCAACATGAATAAACGAAAGCGCTTCCCAAACACTAACCAAACACTAAATGAACACAGGAGCACTAATCTATAAACTAGCGTTACTATATGTAAACACCGTGAGTTATACCCTAAACACCGTACCTTAATCTTTATTCTTAAATTAAAAATGTTGGTTATAGAATTAAAAACATCAATTACAGAATTAAAAAACCGCCATCACATAATTTAAAACACCAGATGTAGAATTAAAAACGCTGGTAGCTAAACTGTAAACAAGAGACACTAATTATTAAACCCGCAATCACTAAATTAAAAACAGTTGTTACTAAATCATGCATAGCAATCACTAAACCATAAACATCTATCACTGAACTCTGCAGACACTAAACTTTGAACAGCGGGACTTATATCCTAAACAATAAACGCTAAATCGGATACAAAAGATACATCCGGCGCTTAAAACCTAAACACCCGGCCTTTAAAATAATGAATCTACTGTATATCTCTTTAACGTTTTTTCTTAATTATAGCAAATTTAGCCTGTGAGCTAGAAGCTTTTAAGTAGGGGAAACAAGAGCTTGCACTTAAATATAGGTGACATTTTTGTTTTGTTTTAATATAAGACGTCACTACCTTCAAGCAATGTTTTAACATTTTCTTATTGTAAGAGAAATAGTAGTTCGTGTAGTCTGATATTGTTACAGTATATTGCATATCTCATCAACAACTGTATTTATTATTATCCACATCAAAGATTTCCTTCTGTTACGTTTTCATATTATTCATCAATATTGAATATTTCAGTACTTTAACAATTATTTAATCCAGCTCAATACCGATTTCCTTTATTTAAATCCAAAAGTAATTCAAATATACTTTTAGTCCCCACAACTTATGTGATTGAATTGTTGCAGATCTTGAGTAAGATTTTGGTACCTGTGGTTACTCAACCAAAATTAAATCTCCACCATCTATTATCAATGTATTAGATAATAATATATATTTGTACTCTACTAAGCAAATGATCTGTAATGATCTTGCGCGTAGTTAATTTTATACACAACTGTTAAAATTTTTGTTGAAGAAGTGTCCGGTTTTGTAATTATCTGGACTTGCGAATTATATAAATATTATTATTAGATAGTAATATAATAACATCTACTTTGACAGCTATATTCAAAAATTTATTGTATTTTCTAAAATTTTAAGCTTTTAATTATGAAGATTTGACTTTTGAGCTCAATTATTTATACAAACTAATAATAAGCGAATGCGGATTACAAAATTATTTTAAACTAAATTCCCTTGTGTACTCGCTACTTTATACCAGCTAATTTTTTGGGATTTCTTCAGGCTTATTATCCAGTATAACGTGAAGTTAACACTAAGTTACGTAAGTATTATTTATTATTAAGTTCGTCAATGAAGCTGGGAACTGCTAATAGAATGAAGTTGCTACAGTTGATAGAATATATTATACCTAGTATTGTTTTGCCTCCAAAGTTATTTAGTTTTTAGATCTCAGTTAATAAAGTTGTGCAATAATTTGTTTTATTTTCTGCGTTCAATGCTCTAAATTTTGATTAATTACTCAATGACAAATTTTAAACGCAATACTGGCAAGTCTCCTTTGATTCAAATATTTCAGCTCTAGAAATCATATTATTGAAGCTGGCATTATAACTAAAATATACTAAAATTTGGGTTAACACGAAGAATCATGATTAACCGGTTGCTTAATTCATCGAGATACAATTATAACATAGAATTACAAAAATGACTTATTAAAATACAAATTGTGTGGTATATTCACAATAATATCACTAACCAGATTGTAATATTGGTAAATTTTACATTGTATAGAAGTGAAATTTTAATAGAAAACCCACTTTTGTCATGGATTCATGCTTATAGAAGCAATATATTTTATAGTAAAATAATATGTCCACTTCCATAAATGGCGTCATTTTGATGGTAAGAGATATAGATAACTATAACGTTGTCACAAACTATTCTCAATATCTAGGATTGTCACTCTGAATAGCCTCCTCAGACAACCTTAGTTAGTTCGGCACTTGAACTAACATTATTGACCTCAGAAGTTATCTATGTAACTATCTCTGGAATTTTGTAACTAGCGTCGAGTATTAAAGCAAATATCAATAGTTAAATGATTTTACATTTTAATACTATTTTATATAAAATATATTTACCACATCATATATGATCTATTCAGTTAGTTTTATGATAGAAGTATAATATAATTATTAAGTATTGAATACTGAATAACTTATTGTATGTTTTTCTTATGCCTCTCCATTTTATCAATTGAATTATTCAATAAACTAGTTTTAATAGTAGTCATACTCAAATAGAAAGTTATTTGTTTTTTATGAAGACTATTTTGTATAGAGATATTTTAATATCAATATTATAACTCAATTCCAACTTAACAGTGAAATTAAAGATGAGTGGAGCTAAGTTAATTTCATAAAAATAGATATTGGTGATAATATTGATGAGATTAAAAAGAAAATTATTTAATTACTCAATGCCAACAACTATTGTGAATGGGATTTGTTCGCATATAATGATATGAATCGACTTAGTCTGTAAATCAACGAATTGTAAAATAGTGGAGCATATGAATCGAGGCTGGAATCAATTTAAGTATTAAATTCTGTTAATAAATATGCATATACTATGTAAGATGAGGTATATGGTATTAATTACACTTCTATTTACCAAGTCTTTCATAAGGATAAAAATATTGTTATAATCAAGCAGCCAAACCTTTATGTTAGACTTAAAGATGACAATACTTGGCAATATGCTAAAAACTTCGTAAATGAATCAATTTATAATAAAATACAAAATCAGGTCGGGCCAAAACAGATTTTCGACTCTGTAATCAATTTGGGAACCTATTGTTAGATGGGCGAGGCGCTTGAAAAATACCAGCTTTCAAACTTGCCATCTCCGTTCAATAGATTAGGTTTCCGCCAGTGGAATGGCTTGGTCTCAGTGCTCTGGAACAACTTCTCAACCTATTGGCAGTTATAGAACATGGTCATTGGAAAAGTTCGCTCTGAGTAGAACAATAAAAAGAACTTCTCTTCTACAAAGTGTACTGCAACGTGAACAAAATGGTGAGTGTGCACGATTTTCTGGTCTCCGAGAACAGCCCAATGGAGCTTTTGTCCTATAATAAGTTCAGAAACGAACTGGACAATCGGATTTAAGCATTCCATTAGTAAATGGAGGAGAAATCGGTTCTATTCTGCGTTAAAATCTTATCAAAACAGGAGGAGAACACAATCGTGAGAAAGAAGGACATAATTAATTTGTACTAAGCGATTTCGAGGTTAAGAAGAAACAAATAGTTCAAAATAAGAGCATCCGTGCCACAAATGTTCGAATAACTCGTTAGGTAATGGATTCTAGAAGAAAATCTGACCAACTTCGAAGTCGCTTACGGATGGACAGAACCATGGAATAGCCCGCTGCAATATATGAGAGACCCAGCGGAATGGGATCACATGCTCGGAGACATCGGACTAGCCAGCGATTTTAGCAGTTGACTCTAAGTCTTTCTACCTTTCAAACTTAAAATTATATAATAAATAAATAATGGCTATAAAATAGTAAGTTCGTAAGCAATAGTCACTTTTATTTTCTGTTGATCACATACATCACCAGATTTCTTTTGAAGTACTTAACGCATCCGGTCATCTGTGTGTACTTCTCAACGATCTGCGCTGGCTTGGCGCCTGGCATCTAGTCTATCAACTGGCACAAGAGTATTTTGTCTTGGCCCGAGATGCACTCCTCGTACATCTGCCTCATGAAGGACTTTTGGTAGTAGTCTCTGAGCTACCTCTCGTTTTTCTCTGGGATTAATTTTTGCACGTTCAACCAGAATTATGTTGCGCTCCCTGTTTTTAAATATTTGTTCGTTATTTAGCACAGGTCAGAATAACTTTCATTTTGCAGTTCATTCGGTAAGTTTTTAGAAAGGGTGTTTTTGAGGGCGAGGGCGAATTTGTTCTGAAACTCTAAATTTGACTCGGATTTCCTCCTCTTACAAGATGATTTGAACCTGTGTGCTGATTGCAAAAATGAAGCATTGTGCGAAAATGATTGATTCATTGATTGTGTGGTTTAGATATTTCTGAGGAAGTAGTTCTTCAGAATATAGCTATCAATGTTTAAGTCAAAGGCGAGCTAAGCAAATAACAGGGATAGTTATTATTCCGGAAGCATCATCACTTATAAAGCCACACGGTACTCTAGATCATAACAGGGCTGGATATTGAATTTAAGTGCGATAACATCAACTAATTGCTGAATTGTAATGTTCATTCGAGGTGGAAAAAATACAGGACTGGCTGACTTTAATATGAGTGAATAAGTGTATAATTTGTGATTTTATGGAATGTTTTAACATTGTGTTAAATTTAGATTTACAATTACATTTGTATACTATACTATATTAATAACAAGTACCCCAAAGCTCAATGTTTAGGTTTTAAGATTTATAAACTTATTTATAAGACGTTTATCTATGAAGTATTAATTTTCCAACTTTTATGAACAATCGTTAATAATTTTAATACGATATAATTGTTTTTTAGTATACTATAAAACCGATCAATCTTATTCGTGAGATATCTAGTTTAGTCTTATTTGCCAACCACTTTGTTCTATTTGTGATAATCTTTGTAAGTCATCTATTTAATCAATTTTTATTCTTTAATTTAATAAACGCGTACCACTCCATACTTGGCAAATGATTAGAAACGCTACATAAAAGACTGTTCGATGATAATAATCGAGTTAGATGCAATAATTTATAAGAAACAGTTTCGACTAGAATGTATTTGAAGTTTTAGGAATAAGTTCATAAAAAACAAAATTATTATTATTATTGAATTGATGAGTGATTTTAATTGAATCTTAACAAAAGACTAATAAATTAATTTTATAGATGATGTTATGACCTTTATCAGGTGGTTCAAATTATAATGTTTATTTGTAATTAGGTTTGGTCTATTCGTCATCAACTCTGTGCTATTCATGAGATATCTCAAAATATCTGAAAACCACATGAAATGACAAATAAACTATTCATTTTGTCTAGTACTATTCGTGAAACTCGGTACCTAGTCTACTTGAGAGACTTTACCGTATTTGTAATATTTTGTATATTATCATGATATATGAGATGAAGATGAAATGACGAGCCTTTTTGTTGAAAAGGTTACAACTAAGTCATTATATTTGAAACAAGAGACAAAATTGATGATTATTGATAATTAAAGGTTGTGAATTTAGAATATTGTTGTATTTAATAATTTGTGTTTGAGTATTAAATAATCCACTCCACATTCAAATTCTCCATGTCTCTAAATTCTGAGTATAAGAAGTTAGTTTTGGAGTTATAATCTGTAAATTATGTGAATTATGACTAGAAGACAGCGAAGTCCTTGCTTACGCAGATTGAGTAGTTTGATCTGTCTTCTAAGTTTCTTTTGTAGATTATCAGGTATTTGTAGTTCACGATGTTTCCGACCTATACCACTTATTTATCCAATCAGGGCTTATAATCCGACGCGTCTGATTCTTAATGCGTTTCTTCACTTTACGCTACCCTTTAAGACGCTCTGCAGTACAGCCCGCGCATATCTCCTGATTCTTTCACAGATCAGATATCCCTTTCCACACGCGAGCTAACGAAGATTTAGTACCACCGAATCAGAACGGTGAGGATATATACCAAACTGCTCAGGCAACTAAAGTAAAAGTGGATTCGGATCAGTTCCACCTCTCTCAGGAAAAACGAGGGATTCGTGGTCCTCCTTCCAAACGCGAATTAGAAACCGGGAACAAATCTCGTTGATTTAACGAAGAAAGCGGTCAGAGGGAAAGATGTCGCCGTTGTCGGCTTCAAAGAACTGCCCGAAGACGTTCAAGTCCGAATTGAGAACCAATTCAACGTAAAATACATCAAAGACAAGGAAAAGAAAGACAAAGAGAAAAAATAGAAGGAGAAAGAGAAAAAGCAAAAAATGCAGGAAAGCGAGTCCGAAATCTCATCCAGCGACTCAGAATCCGAATCCGATCAAAAACCGCGCAAAAAGCAGCACAAACAACCCATCCAAGAATCTGACTCGGAATCCGATCACAAACCAACTAAATCAAAATCCGAGAGAAGATCCCTCCACTCCATCTCTGACAACAACTCTCATTCATCAAAACGCCCCCACTTTAATAATGACAACGACGAGGAGCTTCTGAAGAACTATTTGAACAAGGACTTGAAGTAAACGGGAGGGATGACAGAACTTGAGATCATGTCCAGATACAACAAAACGGTTGACGAGACCCCATAATTTAACTCAAATTCGAACTCAAAAAGCAATTACGTTCCAAACACGAACACAATGAAGCTGAACTCGCTTATTAACGAGAACTACCTCTCAAACCCAGAACAGGAGCACAACCAGCGCATCATGAACCTAATCCAATCCCAGAAAATAAAAGACGACATAATACCCGTGTAAAACATAGCGAGCAAATACCAAACGAACTTCGCACCTACAGAATTCCAAACGCAAAACTTCACCATTGAGAAAAATGCTCCATACACCGAACTAATTCAATAACAAGCCCAAAAAGATATTTAATAATAACAGATTCAATAGCAATAACAGATTTAGCAGGAGATTTAACAGTAGCAGATTTAATAAGCTATTTAATAGTAGATTTAATAGCCTGTCACTTCACAACCCATTATTAGACAATCACAGCAAATTAAAAAGCAATATGAAGAGGAACTTCCCCCACGCTCTACGAACGCGTCAAAAACGGTCTCGTTTGACAAACCAACAGAAAATGTTGTTCAGAGCGCTTCAAATTTCGTTCAGGACTCTTATCACCCAGTTCAAGCTTTATAATCAGTTAACGACAGCATCCCACAAATGTATGCTCAAGCTACTTAGCAACCTAATGTTAACTAAAACAACTTCTAATTAACAGTTGAAAACTAAAACAAAAATGAATATAAAGATAATTATTTACAAACTCCCAACCCACAGTATGAAGTTGTTCCACCGCCACCAGTGGACGGATAAAAAGACAACACGTTCAGCTACCCCACAAATTTATTCGTCCCAGAACCATCTAATATGCAAAAACCATCCACAATCGAAAAGATATCCAACTTAAACCAGCTACCAAGCCAAAATAACAACTCAATTTTGGTAGCCAAAGAACCAAGCATACAAATACAAACACATCAACAGCATGACAGCTTCCACGACGCTCAAAGTATGAGCAAAGAACTAATGCAATCACATCCTGAAGTAGACCTCAGAAATACCAGTCACACCAGTTAAAAGGAAATAGAAGAACAAATAATCAAAAACAAAATGTTAATAGAAAGTTTCGCTTCAAAATCCGAAAGCCTTATTCCAGTCAGTAATTAAATGAGTAATCAATCCAGCTTTTCACCAAGCAATAAAAGCTTGGAACAAAACTCAAATATTAGTCATCATGATGAGCTACCATACTCAGTCGTTCCACCACCTCTTTAACCACCCCTTTAACAACAAATTGTTCCAGTTTAGGTGAGTAAATCTGACACTCTTCAGTCGAGTGCATAATCAAATGAAATTCAGAGAAAAGAGTATTCTGAAATGATTTCTCAAGCCAATCCCGTGAATACAGATTATTTAAAAGCAAGTATGAGTAGAGATATGACACCAAAGATTCCAAAAGCTGAAAAGTATTAAAATTCTGTTTTAGCGTAAACTCCTATGAATCAACCAGTAGTTTAATAAAATATGCAACAACTTCCTCCAATTAATAATTAGTTTGACTAAAATACGTCAACTTAGTAAAATATTTAACCCACTCAAATTGTATATCAAGATGTTAATCCTCAATAAGCTCCAAAGATTCAGCTTCCTCCTTCACTTTAAGAACAATTTTCTCAATCTGTATATTCTAACTCGTATAATTACGTATAACCAGATAATGCATATTCTCAATTGCACTATGGTGCAAATATGCGTCCATATTCAACTTCAGACTACGTCCCAGTACAGGCCCATATTTCACAACCTGAATTTCGTCCGACTCAATAGTAGTTAAACGCGTAAATGTAAAAGATTTAGAATAACCCGCTTCAGTTCATGCCAACAACAAACCAACTCTTGCAAAATGATCCAGCTTAATGGAAATTGGACGCTGAGGTTGCTAAACAGAATGACTACAGATAATAAATCGCACCAAATTAGATACCAATTAATTATCTTCAATTCTAACCACCACTAATTACGCAAATGCAGCAAAATGTGTTCAATCCAGCTATGTAACAGAACTTTGTAGTGAATGATATGCAACCTGAAGTCGTTTTAGAGCATCCATCAGTATCTTCCTCCACTATTCAAACCGGTTTAAGCTCAAAATCAACATCCAGCAGTTAACCTTCTACCTCATCAACCTCTTAACGTTTGAAATAGTACCCACCCAAGCCAGTAAAGCTCTAATCAGTTAATTCCACAAATCTTCCAAAATCTTCCCTTACTCAATCCCAACTCAAATCGAAGTCAGTTTCAAACTCGAAGTAATCTGAGGTGATGGGCTCTGTATCAAAGGTTCTTACTGAGTCAGCAAACATTCTAAACTAACTTGCTACAGTTATGGGAGGTGGAATTGCTTTTTCTTGTTTACTATGTGAGTAATTATATATTAAAATATTTTGCCACTTCTAATGCGGATGACAAATTCCAATAAATAATCTCAAGTTGGAGATTATTCATGAACTACTCATTAACACAAGAGGGCCAAAAATATGATTTCGATCGTATTAGACCATAATCGACTATTCAAAGTCGGTATTTAATATTCCAAAAAGGAAAAATAGAAATTACCACATGCAATAAAAGGACGGCAATGACAAAAATAAACGCGGTAGAAGATGTTTAGGGAAGGTCAACTAATTCACTTAACAAACTTAGGCAGTTCTGAAGCGTTTGTATTCTCTTCATTTCTGGGTCCAACGGATGAATTCATAAAATATTGTACCAATCTGAACTAGTTATATCACTTGTTTAAGATGTCCCTGTGTAATTTCTACGTTTTAGTCAACAAAACTAATTTATGAAAGATTTTATCTCGAAAATATATGGTAGTTAAGCCTGATTGGAGAAAAGAATAAGAGGATCCAATGATTGGTATACGGACGCAATATGTAATTTATAACTAGTAGCGCAAGCACTGGACCTGCAGAGGACCTCGGTGTTCATCTTCAACTGGGTCAATCTGAACGATTTTAGGTATTTCTTAATCACGAAAAACAATGGAGGACTTTTTCTTTCAATCTCAACCGGGAGCTCAAGATGAAGTATTGGTACTTCGCTTAATTAGAATTATAATTCAGGTAGTTACAGTCGCTTTCATTCTCAATATTCAAATAATGAATGCATTTTTGTTTCTTGAAGAATGGAATCAAGTGGGTTAGTCGGGCCCAGCATTAAATAATATATTGATGCTACTCTAAAACAACAGTTATTTTACTTATGATCTTCCACTTCCATTTCATAATGAGAAATCAATTTTCTTGATTGTTAAATTATACAACGTTAGGTAAAGTTGAAACTTATTATTGAAGTATATACAGAGTTATATACGTTAATTATTGTAGCACAGCTATCCAAGGCTCAACCAGGCCTTGATGTGATTGAAGCACTTTACAAATCAATAGTAAATAGAGTTAATGAGTGTATTGATGAGGAGGGAGAACACACTCATTATTGAGCCGGGCAGTGATATAAGTAAGATTCAAATAATAAACTTCATTCTTCTTCCTAATTCAAAAAAGCATTTCGAGGGCCCACCACTGTAGAGAGGACAAAACAGAAACCGAATTTTTATACAACAAATCTGAGTCCAGAGATTCTAAGTCGAAATCTGTCGGAACGCACAAACTGAACGAACTTATGAGCAGAGGTAAAATGCTGTTAAATGAAATGAGCAAAATTTCATGCGGATTCAGCGAGAGAGACTTTACGTATGAAGGGTAGAGAAGAAGCAGTCTTGAGTCAACCGAAGAAAAGTGATATGAGTATTTAATAAATCAACATCAAATCAACATTTTAAATTCTTATGAGATTCAAAATAGCTAAAATGTAGTTTAGCTCTATAACGAAATAAAATTATACATGCCCTATTAGCTCAATTGGATAGAGCGCTAGCCTTCTAAGTTAGAGGTTGAGGGTTCGAGTCCCTTATAGGGTAAATTTTATATTTTATTCTGAGGAATGAGAACTAAAAATCATATTATTTCCCTTTTACCATTTCATTTTAATTTATATTTTATTAACAAAAGCCATTAAAGTTTAATAATTAAATAAAATAAATTAATAATTAAACAATAAATATTTCATTTTCTACATGATTGTCTCTTCATATCAACGTTGCTTGTTATCTTGGTTTTCAAATAATCAAAGTTGGGCTAATAAGGCGAGTCACTTCCTTCTTTTCCCGCACTATAACTACCTCTTTGTAATTTTAACCCAACCTCTCTATTTATCTATCTGTCAAATTTATGAATCGTATATCTAGTCTTGTCCTTAACTTATGATACTTCATCAAACTCAGATTTCTTATCCAAGAAATCAAAATTAGATAATTTAGGCTCGTTTATGAGCGCTCGTACATGGGTATTTAAAAAATCTGTATCAAATGCTATAGCTTTATGTTTCTATTACAGCTGTTAAAATTATCTTTCAGGAGATATATGTTAAAGATTAACAAATTCTTATTTGAACAGTGGTGCACGTCCCACTTTTGGAAAAGTAAAAGAAGCAGCTCGAGTGAACGTTGGATTCTCCAGTGGAGTAAATTTTTCAGACAGAACTTGAGATGAAAGTGGTAGGCGAGAGGTTTACGCCTAGAATGGGCATCTCACTTTCTTTTTGTTTATAGAGTTTTGAAGTTTGGTATTATATGAAATTAACTTAAGATCACTGGGCTTGAACATCATTTTGTGATGCGGAATTAAACTAATTCTTATTTATATTTACATATCATTTAACGAAATTTGAAGAATGTTATAAATCAAAAATAAAATTTGACTCTACCGCGACTTGAACGCGGGACCGCTTGTACGTCAAACAAACGTGCTAACCAACTACACCATAGAGTCTTAATAATTATATGATAATATTAGATATACAAAATTTATTAAACGATATACTTATTCTATTAATTTGCTTGTAATGACACAATTTCAATGGTTTGTTCATATTGACAAAAACCAAAACAACAACTATTATTATTCATCAGTTATTTTCCCACTTCAGATGCCAGTTGCTGTGTCCAATCCAACTTAAGTTTTACTTTGTTTAGCTGAACACGTAATTCGTCGTCTTTAACTATAATAGACACCTGAGTAGCTTATTGCAGATCCTTATGAACTAAATTAATATGTAAACCAGGTAAAAGTTGATTGGCGCTAAATTGCTGCTTAGTTGAATTAGTCTCGTGATTAAATTTATCATTGGTATTAGGAGACTCATCTGCGTTCTCTGTGCAACCGAACATCAAAGGAAGAAAAAGAGCTTTTGAAGTAAGAGTTGATATTGGCGATTTAATCGGGCGAGGCCAATGATCCTGACTTTTAGTAGAAGCTCAAGTAAAAAGTTTTTGGGGATAAAAACATTCACCGGTCTGAGTTTTCAATCATATTCAACAACTTAAAGAGATCAAAGGAAATATAAAACGAGATGGAAATCCGGTAAATAAATCTGGGCAAGAAAGCTAAAAGCGAGATAGTCCCCACCAATAAACAAGAGGAGCTCGTGAGCGTCATCAACTACAACACAAGAGTCAAAAATATCTTCAAACAAGATTAAGAACCACACCAAGAGGACGAACTTCTTTCAAAAGTTCGGGACATCTTCAAGTGACATTATATTTTATCAGTTTTTCGAAGTTTTTTCATTTTACTTATTGCTCAATTTATTCATAAAACTATTTCCTCATTATATTTCAATGTTAAAAATATAACAATATTTTTATTTAACAATATTTTCATTTGCAATTTAGTTGTCACTTTTAATTTGTCCATTCAAGTCACTCTAATTGCTGGATAATCCCTCTTCCCACGTCGGGTTTTCCCCACGTCACACCACGATGTGGGATTTAGATGTGATATTTTAATTATTATCGATAATGAAAGTTGTGAGTAGTCGTTTTTTGCATTTTTATCTATCGATAGTATTGTGACATATATTGATACCCAAAACACTTTTAAATTGAATAATTGTGTTTTAAATATTATAATTATACTGTGAAACATATTTTTATGATGAAAATACTTTAAAATTTTGAGTATTTTATAAAAATTTTAACTTCATAATAATTATTCTGACCTGGGCTCGTCTTTATTTTCAGCTAAATCTGTAAAAAATTTGGCTTAAAAAGCTCACTGGAAACCTGCAAATATAACATATTTGCTAAGTTGAATTAATAGTCAAAAATACCACGTACATCATTAATATTCATTAATTACCATGTCAGTTTTACTAAATTTTCTATATGGACTATTTTTTCGCCTATAAGATGCTCATTTTTCTTCCAAATGTCCTCCTTAATCTTTTGGTTCAGAACCATTGATATTAACCCATTCTTGCATCTTTTTATTTAAATTCTGCGCTAGCTTAATCTTAATCTTTTCCTGTGTTCTGATTTATTCTAGTTAAAATAATGGATCAGATCTTGTTTTAACTTTCGTTTTAACATAAGGGACGTCATGAATATAACTTGACTGTATTTTCTGTAAATTAAATATGCGTTCGAGCTTTGGATTAGGAATAGAATTGAGTGGCTCCACTGGTAGTTATGATTTTATTATCGTTTTTGTGTTATTTTTGTAAAGTTTAAACATGGGTAGACACTCGCTTTAGGGACAAAGGGCTATTTATGGTTTTTTAATAATAGGTGAATTATCTAGTAATTGATTGGATGAAAAGAGAGTAAATTAAGAAGCCGGATTTTGTGCATGCTTCTGCTTGTACTTACCCAGAATTTCAGCAATTGGAGTATCAGGAACCGAATTGTGTTCGTTTAAGTTATCAATAATATCGTCCAAGTTATGAATGTCAATGTTTTTAACTTTATTTTACTAATGAAGTATTCTTTAACTTTTGTGCCAATTCATTGGAGTGGTTTTCAAATAATATTATATTGTAGTATATTATTGATAATATTATGCAATTTTGTTCAAGTAAGTCATAGTACGTATATATAAGTTATATGTACATATATATAGTAGTATGTACATATGTAAGTCATATTTTATCTTTGCCAACAATTGAAACCTTAAAACAATTGAAACCTTATCATCAGTCTCGGTCCCTGTTAGTCTTACTATCGGCTCATTGATATCTAATGGGTGACGGTATTTTAGAAGTGGAATAATTAAGTCCAATGAAAAATAATAAATTAATACATTATTACTAATTTACATATTCCTTATTTTAAAACCTATATATTATTTATATTTATCCACTTCTAAGAAATATGGTAGTCTCAAAATTTCATAGTATACTACCATTGTAACAGGTAATTACCTTTTAAATACAATACTGTATTAGTCTTTACATAATATTTATGTACGTATATTTTCACATTCCTAACTACTCTAATATTCTTTAATTAAATATTGAATATACTTATACTGAAACTTATGTTTTATGAGAGTTATAAACGTGTCCTGAATTTTAAAATTTTAGTGTATTTATAACATTTACAGTAAACAATGAACAATTAAATAAAAAACTGATAATATTTTCACACCATTTTTAAGCTGTAACCACATTTTACAAATAAAAATATATAATGAAATGAATAATTGACAGCCAACCACTATAATTTGAATATGAATAGTCATAGATAAATGCAATCATTATTTACTAAATAAGCTTCGGATCTATATCATACGTTCAAAAATATCATATATGTGTATTAACAGTTTTATACATTTAACAATATTGAACCTGTAAATATTGAGTATATCTTCAAGTAATTATCATGATGATGTATTATCAATACAACTTTCAACAATTAATAATTGGTCAAGAAACATTTTATGTTGTATTTAATTAAGTATTAGAGTAGTATAAATATTATTTTAAAATTTATTCTTCATGAGTTCTTATTAATAATATTTTTTATTTTCAGAGTTTACTTATTCGTACAATTTAAAATATCAAAGAATTTTATTACATAACTTGAAAGATCGTTTTTTGTTAACTATTGTTAACTATTATTGTTATATTATATTAAACATTATTAAAACAAAATCATTCGAATTTTCGACTGTCTGTAATTGAATTGTTAGTTGTGAATATCAACATTTGATAGTTGAAATTAACGGTTTGAATATTTTAATGATAACCTCTTTATTAATTCATTTAACGTATATATCTATCGTTCTTTTTAAACATTGTTTGTATACTTTTAAAATTATGGTAGTATATAGTCATTTTGAAATAGTGAAGCGGAAAGAATTTAAATAAGTATTGATATATAACAGCTGAACATTGTATTAGACAATAAATTTTAAAATTTAGGACACGTTTATCAACTATTATGTAACATTTAAGTTATTTAATTTATAGGTAGTAGCAAATAACGTTCAATAAATTCTTAAAATTCTAGAAAATGTGGTATAATAGAGTAATAAATGCATTGATAAGAGTTAAGTATTTCTGATTACTATCAAACATAACTATGATGAGCAATTGAATTAGATTTAAGCAGATTCATCATATTCGTAAATATATTAGTTTTTATTATTTAATCTTTATCAAAATATTCTAAATGGTAATTCTGTCGAAGTAGAATTGCTAATATTTCACTATTTATAATTGAAGTGGAAATTATTACAAAAACTTCTTAAAAATTTACTAGTAAATGAATTGGAAAATATTTTAATGTAAATTACAAATTCCAGAAATGACAGCTCATTGTTATTTTTCTTTTCTAAAAGAACGAAATTTGTGAAAAGTAAAAATGTGAGTAAATCAAATTACATGATAACAATAATATTTTATAATCTCTTCACTTTCCGACTGTTACTTTGAAAAATGGAAAATACCATCACCCATGATATCTAACAATAGTCGGTAAGTCTAGAACCTCTCATTGGTCTCAACTCAACAATTATACATAATCTACAAAGAATCTTTGTCGTTTTATTATACGTATTTATGTTATAAATATTGATATACTAAAGATAATATTGATAATTCAATTATGTAAATATATATTAAGCAAAAATTCTAAATATTGTTGTGAGGCTACACATCTATGAATTTGTATCTAAATTTACAAAACGATATTATACCATATATTTGAAGCATAATAAGATTTAGTATGATATGTTATATGTTATTTTAAATTTGATTTGAGTATGTTTATATTGTACTCTGTATTTTTTCTTTTCTGGGCACACTATATACTCGTAAACGGACCCGTTCACATCAGTTCAATAAACCACTTCAATGAATCACTAGGAAAAGCTCTAGAAACTCATTGGTCTCCAAAATTTGCTTCAAGAACTGAACGCACTTGAAAGTGAAACACAAAAAACTAAAAATAATATTGAAGAATCAATAATTAGTTCATAAAGCCAAATAATTTGTAATAATGTGTGTTAAAAAGCAGTTAATAAAATGTCAACCGCTTAAAAGAAGGAGAGATTCTCAGATGCGTGTAAAATAGCATTAAAACAATTCATTCCAATTGTTTAAGCTGAAGATAGTAAAGATTTGTGTATTTAAATAGATTAATATCTACTAACTCACGAATAAAGAACATTTTGGGCTAAGGTACAAAGTATGATTCCAGAAAAAACAATAACGCAGGTCAAAGAGTACTACCAAAAGTGTTTCTAGCGATCAAAGTACAATGAAACCATATCAGAAGAAGATAAAATTGCTTTGAAGGAACTTTCGGATTAAATGAAAGATTTTAAGCCAGCCCAAGTTGCAGATCACTTTTTAGCAAGTTAAAAGAATTAAAAATACTTCAAAAGAACACTCGTCATGTTTATAGTGTATTTTAGAAAGTGAATAATATATTTTCTTCCTTTTAGTTTTCATAAACAAATTAGTGTTAAAAATACTTTAATTCAACTTCAAAATTAAATGAATTGTATAATACGTAAATATTACTTCATCAATTACATGAGCGCATATTCTCAATAGGGAGAAGATTCAATTGAGTATTCATTATGAGTATTCATGGTGTGGATAAATATACAATAAAAATTGCATATATCTATTAAATATAATAAAATGGTTATGTCAAATATTTAGAACCTCAAATTATTAAAATAACTGTATTACATTAATATATAACACACATGTTTTAACATATGTATTCCTTGATTAGTTATATAGTTATATAGTTCATGTTTGAAATATCAAAATACTAAAAAAGAACAAATAGGAATTGTTGATAATTTATATACCTTGTTAAGTTATAATAGCAGTATATCATAGTATATCACAGATTTATTTTACTTATTAAAAAAGCACGTTGGATTCAAATTAATACACTCAAACTACATTTTTCAATTAACATCGTTATCTACATGATAATTTATAAGATTATCATATTTCACTTCATATGAATAACAATTTTATGTGGTTAATTAATCAGCCCTAAATTCCACAGACAAGCCATGTTCATCAAGTTGTAAATCCAGAGATAGTCAAAAACTACATCTTTGACAACGCTGAATAAAATATTACAATCGATCATTCGCGCACTCAGTTCAACGGAGCAGATATGTAGTCTCTTTTTGAAAAGTTGGGAGAAATAACACAAACTCAACAAAGCGTCTAGGAAGATAACCAACAAAATATCGGCAAGAAGAAAGTTAGGCAAACGTACCAAAGAGCAATCAAGCAAGAGTACGTAGAATTTTAACAGTTATTTTCTCAAAAGCTGAAAGAAATCATACTGACGTACGTGCCAGATGCTGTGATCACAAACGACCAGGAACTGTGCATTCAAATCAATGATTACTTCAAAAACAGCGGACAAAAGTATTTTTGGAAGCAGTTAAATGATTAAATTCCCAATAAGACATCCAAGCAACTTCGGGAATACTACTAGAAGTCCTTCTAGCGTGTGTTGTATGACAATTCTATTGACGTCGAGGATAAGGAGACTTTGAGACAGCTGATAGAGCAGATGCCCAATGATACACCGACGTCCATCGCGAACGCCTTTTGCGAGGTTTCGAGGAATAAAAACTACTTCAAGCGAAACATCGTGATGTACATCATAAATCTGAAGCGTAAGTGAGTGATTAGAATAATATATTTTATAGTTAGCACAAATGTTATATTTGGGCTTTGGCTTAAGTTCTATGCTTTCAACATTGTTGCGAATTCTTTTGTTAAAAGATATTCCTCGCTTCCAAGCGTATTAATGAAATTTGGCATACTCTGCTCCAAATATGAATTTTGTTGGATCATCTTTAACGACCAAATTTAAAGTAAACAAATCTTATCTGTTATACCACTTTATAAAATAGTTATTCAGCCACACGAATTTGGTTATCACGTTTAATCGTTCATTCTGGTGTTATAAGAGTTACTAATTAGTGTTAAATTTTACCCTTCGTTCTTCATTTCCCGAATCGTTGTTATGTTGTAGTTAAATAAGGCTCATTAAAATCACTCTTGTTTTTTGATTAGTGGTTTCTTCTTCTGCTTGAAGAGCGGGTTCACGTCGTTCTTCTTGTACAGGATTTTGTTCAGGATCTGCGAGTTGTCCGTGTGCGTCTGCTGCGTTATCTTCGGCGCCGCTTGGAGGAAGGCCTCCGACATCTTGGACAGCTCCCACTTTGCTTTTGGCTTTTCCTTTAGTTGTCCGTCAGTGGGCGTCTCGTTGATCTGTTCATAATTAAAGTCGAAGTAGTCCAGGTCTCTGAATTCCAAGCCCCCGAATTCGTTCTCCTCGTCAAAATAGGTGATAATTGAAAGAAATATAGTTCATCATTGTTACAGAATCAATTCTATATTTTTTAATTTAATAACTGGGTATTCAGATATGGTATTCAGAGATTACCAGTCTTACGATTAATATTTAACAATAGATTGCTAATTCTTCTCAATGTTTAATAAAGCAAGATTCAACGTTAATGAGTATTCATAGTGGGTATTCATGGTGCGGACAATTAAATAATTTAATGCGTATAATTTGTGGATATTCAATAATTATAAATTACTGCAATTATTTGATTTAGAATCTCTTCTTTTAAATTACAATACTGAGAATTAACATAACATAATTAAAATTAAGTATCATTAACATAATATAACAATTGTAGGTCAACATATGAATTCTAGAATTTGGAATTGTTGTGAATATTTGTGTTTGTATATACTACATACTTGTTAAATTTTTAAAGTATATCATAGTATATCACAGATTTATTTTACTTATTAAAAAAAGCACGTTGGATTCAAATTAATACACTCAAACTACATTTTTCAATTAACATCGTTATCTACATGATAATTTATAAGATTATCATATTTCACTTCATATGAATAACAATTTTATGTGGTTAATTAATCAGCCCTAAATTCCACAGACAAGCCATGTTCATCAAGTTGTAAATCCAGAGATAGTCAAAAACTACATCTTTGACAACGCTGAATAAAATATTACAATCGATCATTCGCGCACTCAGTTCAACGGAGCAGATATGTAGTCTCTTTTTGAAAAGTTGGGAGAAATAACACAAACTCAACAAAGCGTCTAGGAAGATAACCAACAAAATATCGGCAAGAAGAAAGTTAGGCAAACGTACCAAAGAGCAATCAAGCAAGAGTACGTAGAATTTTAACAGTTATTTTCTCAAAAGCTGAAAGAAATCATACTGACGTACGTGCCAGATGCTGTGATCACAAACGACCAGGAACTGTGCATTCAAATCAATGATTACTTCAAAAACAGCGGACAAAAGTATTTTTGGAAGCAGTTAAATGATTAAATTCCCAATAAGACATCCAAGCAACTTCGGGAATACTACTAGAAGTCCTTCTAGCGTGTGTTGTATGACAATTCTATTGACGTCGAGGATAAGGAGACTTTGAGACAGCTGATAGAGCAGATGCCCAATGATACACCGACGTCCATCGCGAACGCCTTTTGCGAGGTTTCGAGGAATAAAAACTACTTCAAGCGAAACATCGTGATGTACATCATAAATCTGAAGCGTAAGTGAGTGATTAGAATAATATATTTTATAGTTAGCACAAATGTTATATTTGGGCTTTGGCTTAAGTTCTATGCTTTCAACATTGTTGCGAATTCTTTTGTTAAAAGATATTCCTCGCTTCCAAGCGTATTAATGAAATTTGGCATACTCTGCTCCAAATATGAATTTTGTTGGATCATCTTTAACGACCAAATTTAAAGTAAACAAATCTTATCTGTTATACCACTTTATAAAATAGTTATTCAGCCACACGAATTTGGTTATCACGTTTAATCGTTCATTCTGGTGTTATAAGAGTTACTAATTAGTGTTAAATTTTACCCTTCGTTCTTCATTTCCCGAATCGTTGTTATGTTGTAGTTAAATAAGGCTCATTAAAATCACTCTTGTTTTTTGATTAGTGGTTTCTTCTTCTGCTTGAAGAGCGGGTTCACGTCGTTCTTCTTGTACAGGATTTTGTTCAGAATCTGCGAGTTGTCCGTGTGCGTCTGCTGCGTTATCTTCGGCGCCGCTTGGAGGAAGGCCTCCGACATCTTGGACAGCTCCCACTTTGCTTTTGGCTTTTCCTTTTGTTGTCCGTCAGTGGGCGTCTCGTTGATCTGTTCATAATTAAAGTCGAAGTAGTCCAGGTCTCTGAATTCCAAGCCCCCGAATTCGTTCTCCTCGTCAAAATAAACTTCGGGCACTGTGACCGGCTACACCGTGTCCATGTTGGGTTCGGGTGTTTTTTCCTTTGGAATATTTTGTTTCTTTTGAATTTTGATCGTGTCAATGAACTGGACTACGTTTTCCGAGCCGAATTGTTGAAATATTTACAGGTAGAGGTTCACGCACGAATTCTGGCGCAGGACAATCGCGATATTCAACAAAGTTTTCGCAGTTTGCTTCTCAAGTAGAGGGGTAAAAAAGGAGGAGAGAGACAGAGAGGAATTTTACTGCTAAAACATCTGAAAATGCTCGAAGACCAAAAGAACTGCCATTAAGTAAGAATACTGCTCGAAATTCGGAAAACACTGCGGGAAAATGCGCATCTGCAGCGTTTGGAACATTGCGTGGTCCACGTGCTTCCAAATCCTGTTCGAAAGCACCAACTGCGTTTTAACATTCTTAAATTCAAGATCTCCACGAATAAACTCAGTCACCAACAGCTTAAGCAAGTTCTTGAATTCTGTTTGAGACATTGAGAGATGGGAGCGGTGACCACAAAATTATGCTAAATACATGCACAGTATCCATATTCTGAATTTTAGAATAAACGAAATTTTATTATTTTTAGTGCAACATAAGTCAGACATTATCAAATCACAACAAAGAACAAATATACATCCGCTGCAGCGAATAACACACCATAGACAGCTTTTAGCTTTCATCACCACAATTAAAGTGCAGCGAGTAGTGTAAAAATAACACTTTTAAATATCAATCAGGGTCGATTCAAACGTATAATAGTCAATAAATAATATAGAGATAGGAAGTGACTCACTCATTAAGTTTTTCAACTGGCTTTCTGTAAACTCCCTCAGATGCTTTTGCAGTAACAGCTTTCATAAAATTCTTCAAAGTCTCAGCATTGGCTTCAATTTTGTCTAACTCTTCATAGCTCAAACCTTCTTTCTAAGCTTCGCCTTCTTGCTTTTCTTGAGCTTCAGCTTCGGCTTGGAGTTGCTTCATCTCTTCCTCACCAATTTCTTCTTCTTCCCACATTTCTTCACCTTCTTCGCCTTCTTCAAACTCTTCTTCTTCCATTTCCTCAAATTCTTCAAGATCGTCTTCATCTTCAGCGACAACATATTGATGAGTGGAATCCCAAGCACCAATAAAGAATGGGCATCTGGCAACCTTTTCTCCCTTGTAGGAAACATCCATTAATATGCATTGTGGTTTCAAGGCCTAACCAATAGTTTTAACCAAATTTTCAAAGGATAATTCAACATTGAACTTTTGTTTCTTTGGTTATGGAGAGTTTAATTCGATATCCTTTAAAATTTTGTCGTTATCACCATCAGTATAAATAAATTAAAAGGTGAGTGGAGTATCAAGGGCTGCAGTTGTTTCTAATTTAACACAAATTTTAAGTGGAGCTAAGAATGCGCACTCATAGGAGTTCTTTTGGTTTTCGAATTCTATTATTGGTTTCTTAAATATTTAAATTTCTTCAAGCTGAGCCATGATTGGAAGTGGTGAAATGAAAATAGCTTTTTGAATGATAACTATATAAATAACATAAATTAGAAAGTAAAGTGGTAATTTGTATCCTTTAGTGTCAAAATCAAAGTTGGTTTGCTTAACTAAGGCTATTAATCATTCAAAAACAACTGCTTGGAATAAGAGTTGATCTTTCATGTTATAATTCACATATAAAGTTATGTTTCCTAAGCTTGCTACAGAACCTCAAATAAAGATATTGATTAATTCAAAAATTTCATGATGGCTTAGATGGTACAATAAAAATAGCCTAAAATCAACGATAATTTCATTGCGATTGAGTTCTTGTCCAATGACAAGTGAGTATAATATAATATAACAAAATACTTTCATTGGATTCACCCTCTATCTTAATATAACTAAACTAAAGATGATTATTCTCCGATTTATTGCATATTTAGAAAAGAATCCCACAACGCCTCTTTATTATTTACCAACATTAACAAACTTATTTGAGTTATTTATCCCAGCTTATATTTAAAGCCAACCAATAAGCGTTAGAAAATGAAAAGACGTTAGAAAATCTCTAACGCGATGCACGTTAAAAACTAAATCACTTTTCAAATTTTTTCAATGATTTTGCTGAAGAATAAATAAATTTTTGTGTTCGTATTGCATTAATGACTTGGTCACTACTTGAATTATATAATATATTATGTTCATTTTTCATGGAGTGGTATGCTATTTATCATTTTGTGCCCCATCACCAAATGCATAAATATCATATTAGAATGTTCAAAATTATGTCAAAATGTATATCAAGATTTTACAAAAAGACGCTAACAATTAAGAAGGAGTGAAAATTATTATACATATAATTTTATCTAAATATATAAAAGCATAAATATAAAATTTGAATGTACAAAATGCCCAGATTCACTTGTTTTAGTGTTGTTTGAATGTAGTTATAGGTTCTTGAATCTCACATTATTATAACATTAATATACCTTTATTGTCTTCATACAATAATAATTTAGCCATTCACCACTTCAAACTATATGGCAGTTGTAGAAAAGGTCCTCATTTCTATTCCAACAGCAGAAAGAGTTGGTATGTTTCCAGCAATTATTGTATTTTCGATTGGTGTACTAATATTCTATCTGTCATTTTAATATTTCTTTTTCGATTTAAGCTATTCACTCACATTGAAATTGGTGCTGGATCCGATGATTCTAGATGTGATGACGTTGCTGGCATTGCCAACTTGCTTATTATATTGCTTCATTGTTTCTTAAGTTCGCATACGGTTGTGCTGGAAAATGTTCAATACATGGAGCATATTACATACTATTTCGTTTATTGTTAGTTTTCTAACATGTTTAATGTACATTATCGCTCGACCTGAAGCTACATTAATGTCCCTATAATAATCTCTTGCTTCTTAATAATTAAAAATGGGTTCGTTGATCACTTTTTGTAAGAAAATATGTCCAGAAACATCTTCTCTTTGGAAATCTTTCAATGATCCATCATATTCTGGTTATACAGCTGCGATGGGCTTTACCAGTTATGCTTTTCCAATTTAGCTTGTTATAGCAGCTCTCTACACATCATTCACTTGTTCTATGTTCGGCGAGCGTGAGGTCGTTGTTATGTTAAAACAAGTAGAGCAAAATAAATTTTTGGCAATTTGTGAAGATTTATCAGTTAAATTGAATAAACTAATTCCTAAGAAAGATGAGGATATATAACTAGCCGCAATGGAATATAGACCAACAGAGTCTATAATAAACGGAGCTATTTTAGGGAAGAAAAGTTAAGGCAAGGGAGCCAGAAGAATGCAAGATATTTGAGAATTTTCAATTTTTATTTTAAGTTGAAATATTGTGTATTATTTATTTTATTAGCTCAATATTGGTGCATGGGCTCAGTAAGCAATAATATATGACAGATAGATCTATTTCGTACTGTTTGAAAATCTCATTATATCGTTCTGTTTAACAATGACAATCTCGATATAAGTTAATTTGCAGCTCAATATTTGAACCAGTTGCCACTCCATTCCAGTTAATCAAATGTCTACTGAAGTATCTTACAAAGAGTTCAGAAAATTAATGGTGACGATTCCTACAAAGGAGCGTGTTGGTATGTTCCCGTGTTTGGTTGTTCTTATAGTTGGTTGTTTAATATTTTATTTGTCCTTCCAGCAGTTTTTCTTCGATTTGGCTTATTCTGTGCATAAGGATTTATATTTGGAGACCGCGGTGCTTGATACGTATGTGTTACTAACGTTGCCATGCTCCCTATTGTTCTGCTTCGTCGTGTCCCAAGTTAGAATCAGGCTGTGCAGAAAGAGCCTGAATTTCTGGTCCGTGCTCCACTTCCTCACTTTTGTGCTCAATTTCATCACCAGTTGCCTTTACATCACCGCTCGCCCAGAGTAATCCTTCTCTTTCATGAGCTCGTTGATGAATTCGAGCACTCTCAAAGTGAGTTCGCTCGTAACTTTCGTGCAGAGCTTCTGCAAAAACGGGTCCGTTGTGTGGAAATCGTACAACGACGTTACGTTTAAGGGGTACAAACCGGCCATGTGGGTCACCAGCTACGCGTTCGTATTTTAATTTTTAACCGCTCTCTGTTTTACTGGTTTGTACTGTTCTGACTTCGGAGCATATTAAACCGTGGTCAAGATCAAGCAGTACGAGCCAGACAGGTTCTTAGGCGTCTCAGAGCAAGTAAGCGCAAAATAACTTAAGGCAATTGAACAAACATAAGCAGCCGCCGCAGCCAAATAGAAGAAAAGATGATAGATATTGTGAAAATTTGAGTTGAACATAATATATTTTTAAAAATATAATAATACTAAGTGCAATCCATCTAAGTGCTAATCTGGCTTTTGCCTGAAAAGATGATATGTTGAAATCTATTAAAAGGAATCTACTGAGCACAACTCAGATATCATTAAAATATATCCAGAAAATGATTTAAAAAATCACTTATCTAAATATATATTTCATTTAAAAAATCTAACAGTAATACTGGTCCAGTATAGACTAGTATAGAGGGTTTAAGTGAGGATAAATGCTCAGGTAGTCTTTCAACAGGGAAAGTAAACTTAATAAAACTATACTATACTTTTCTGGTCAAATGGCTAAAACGATCTCACTTCTCTCCTTCCCGCTTCTTTATATTCAGTCGCTATCTTCCCCTTGCATTTCAACCGCTTCTTTTGCTGCCACTTCGTACTCTTCTTTTATGTCAGTCCAAGCGAACTCCCTTTTGAACTCAGTTACCACCACTCCCTCAACTATCTCTTTGTAGAGTTCCTTGATTCCGTTCACGACGTGTTACGCGAATGTTTACAGTACCAGAACGGGCACGTACCCCTCCCACCTCTAAAGTCCGACCTGTTCACCGGCAATCTGAAGTGTTTCAACGAACTCGGGTGCGGACACGCGCGTAATTCCCACGTGCAGGACCTCATAAATGGACAACACTGAGGACTTCTTCACACAGAGAACGTTTTTCAAGATTTCAATTCCATCTATTCTTCCCACTGCCTGACCGAACCAGGACACGAAGGTCTGCGGATTATTGTTCAACATTAACGTAGCAGTGGCCTTCAGAGCACGCATCGGATCACGACCCTCCAATTACAACTAAAACGAGATCAAATTGAAGATATCAACCGGAGAAATGGAACCCTGCTTGGACGAATCAATCATGTACAACAAGGGCAAATGCGCAAGATCCACCTTAAACTAACGAGAAGCTTCCAATAATTGCTTAATCGAAATTGTTGGGATATCGCCAGAGACTTATGGCCCACAACGCACAAACTCACTCAAAATACGCTGGCGCAACTCAGAACCAGGCTCAGAAATTGACACACCCATTGTAGTGGAAACATTAATATATTAATAAATACTAAAATGAGGTGTCAAAATGATCAACCTCACTTCACATAATGTCGATCCCAGAATATTCTTAAATGTTCAATGAAATCAACCGCCCACTCACAACACGCCAAATTTAATCCGTAGAAGTAACGAAAACGTTCAAAGGACATAACTCATCAGCCACCGTAGAATATTAACCAGGATTTATACAACTTTCAGGTCAAGTTTAACACAAAAATTTTTCAGCTCAGCAAACCCTGAGCTCTGAGCTGAACTCGGTTAGCCAGGTCGGCTTCCACTCGGACTCGCTGGCCGCGAACGCCATCATGGAGGTGACTCCCTTGATCGTTCAGCCGACCATCGTCGAGCAGCTGCTGGGCAAGAACAACGTAAAGACCTCGTTCACCTCCAACTTCAGGTCAAACGCGGTGCTGAGGTCCGACAACAGCGTGGCGACCGTCATGTACAACCAGCGAGGAAACATCGTGGCCGGCTCCTTCCACCAGAAGTGCGGGAAGTTCTCCACGGGCTGCGAGATGGTGAATGTGGTGGACAAAGACCTGAAGATGTACGCGGTGGGCGCCACCTTCGAAAACGAAAAGGTGAAAGCCGTCGCCCAGACGAACAGCTCGAAGTCGGGCGCCATCGGCGTGCTCGTAAAGAACGTGAAGAACTGCCAGGTGAGCTCCAAGGTGCAGCTGAAGTACACCGACAAGCTGGAGTACCAGGGCCAAGTGGGGCTGTCCAAGATGTTCAGCAGAGGCCAGGTCTCGGTTAGCGTCGGCTCCGACAAGACAGTCAACGCTGACGTGAGAGCGGTCGTGGGCCAGAACGTGCTGTGCCAGGTGTGTCTCAACGGAGACATCACTTCTGGAAACGTGCAGTCCGGGCTCGGAATCGTGTTCTGAGTTTATTTTATATGTTTAACTGATAGTTCTTTGTTTAGAAAATATGAATTTGAATCATTAGTTCCACAAATCAAACGGTAGTGATTCCAATTTGTTTACCATGACCGTACTAAATCATATATCATCCACGTATTAAATTGAATAGCGATTCATTCTTTATTGTATATTTATATTATTCATACTAAGTTCATAGCATATCACATGCCGTCATATATTCGATCAGGTGTATTTCATTATATTTAGCAAAATTTTTCTTTTGTAATTTTTTCTTATTTTTCGATTTCTAATCCTATTTAGCATCTGTATCATTGTTACTTTTATTAGGTTACCAACTATAAATTCATTCCTCTCTGCTTTCCTATGTTCTACAAAACTTACTTATTTTATCTTAAAAAGAAATTATTTTTATTTTTATTTTCAAATTAGCAACAGAATCGGCGGTGTAAAATCCAAACGGACAGGTGATACTCAAAGTCAATGCCTCTAGATACTAGTAAGCTGTGTTTTATTACAGAGAGCTGCCTACTTTATTTAATTGTTGTTAAGATTGTACAGTTTTAACTCAGTTTTTGCATCTTTTTAAATATCAGCGAGTGGAATACCGATGATATGTTAATGGAAGGCATTAGTTGTTAGAATATCAACAAGTTTCAATTTTATCTTCATTCATGATAAAGTTAATACTATTATTCCATTTTGAACTGAAGTGAATTAGTGGATTTAAGCGCATTTTTCAAATGTACCAGTTTCTTTCATTCCATGATGTGGACAAATTATTTTGAATCATGCTGCATTCATATATTGGAGTTCATTTAACCGCCTATTCCATTTGAAATCTCAAACTATTTCCATAGAAATTGATAATATTTCCACTCTATTAGAAAAATATTTTAATATAATCCACTTCAATTTTGGGATTCATGTTCTATAGCTCGGAATCATCTAATCATATCAGTAGCTTCGCATACTCAGATTATATATGATTATACCAAACTTGAAAGCAACATATAAAAATTTATTTGTTCTAGCAAAATAAGTGTCTAATCGCCCAAAACTAAATTAAAAAACTACTAGATTATCACAAAGAAACTTAAGTCATGATTAGATTTGAAATTTTATTTATTATTCATAGTTTCAATGTGGTATCTCAAGGTGATCACACTAATGAATTCCGCTGACAAAAAAGAATTTAAAAAAATATTTGCAAATCAATTGGAAAAAATTAAATATTTTAATCATAGAGTCTATTTGGTCTAATCTTTTATTTCATATGTTTCGATTATAGCAGATCAATATTCCTCTTTTAGATAAAAGTTTTTCTGTTTTAAGTATCACGCTAAGTTTGAACAGTATGAAAATGCATCATTATATTAGCATTGATAAGAAGAACATCTACAATAAATCACTTGGCCATTGATATGCATTGACTCAAGTTATTAATATTTTGTAAAAATACTGAAGTGAGAAACTTATCACAATACTTTATCATCTTCTGAATTTAATAGATGGTACTAACCTATTACTTAATTTATTTGTTGGTTCCTATGGACAAACAAATTCTACAAATTCTACCAGTTTTGAAAACAATATACACGAATCCGTAATGCTAGTAAAAAATAGGGAACACTTTATATTATAACTTAGGAGAACAAATATAAAGTTCAAGTCATATTTAATTCATAGGCGTATAAATATAATATTTATAGTTGTCAAAATTATATTTTCACGCGTTACAAGCAGAACATAAAATAGTTTCTAGATGAATTAAGTTATACGTATTATGTACTCTTCAATTTAAAAAATTCATTCAAAATGCACCGCCGGGAATTAAAGAATATGATACACAAAATATATGAATACGTGCTGTTATAAAGGGTGCAGTGGAATACTTTCATTCTATTAGTATATATAATAGTGGCTGACTTATATATAAACGCCTCCACTATAAACGCTACAAGTATTGTATTCATTGTAAATATGAAGAAAAAATGAATATATTTGATTGAAAGAAGTGAAATAAATAAATGTTAAAAAATGATTTTATTTAAATTGTGTGATGAACTATTGATGTACAGTAATATTTAAAAATATAAACTCGCTCCCTCAATTATTAAATACGTGGATTGCATTTACTAAATCTTATCTTTCAATTGCCATTTCTGTGATTTTCAACAATAATTAACTTTATGTAATCGTTATAACGTTCAAAAATATTAATTAATTCCAATTATAAATAGAACTACATGAATGTAATTTCTTGTTCATTGTTAACTTTGTACAATTTATGATTAGATGAATTAAAATTTGATCATATGTACATCATCAATACTTTCAACTTTTGATTCAGTTCCATCATAATTGAATACTGTATGAACATTTAGATTTATAATTCCTATTCCGATAATAAGTGGATTAATATTATCGTAGCTAATTCCATATTTATAATATCATTTACACAAACTTACACTTTGTATTTTTTGTATTGATAAAATCAATAACACTTAGATTTGTATACATAAACAATGATATAATAGATATTAATTACCACCTCAATGAACTATCAAGAAAAACTCCAGTAGTTGATGCGTTTGTAAACTCTTCTTTAGGAATTAAGTATACTTGAATTGCAAATAACAAATGAAATTAATACATCAGAAGAACCAACAATAAGATTAATGAACTCCGTTTTGAAAAGTAAAACACAGAAATCTTCATCTTAAAAAATTGATATGTTCGCGGACGCATGTACGCGGTCTCTTCAATTGTTGAATAAAACAGTTCAAATAAGCGACCACAAATAGTTGTGTAATGTCATAGATTAGTACGTCACTAGAAAGAACTAATAAAAGTTTTGGACCAGCGTGCAAAGTATGATCCCTGAAAAGTCGGCTACTCAGCTTAGAGAATACTACTAGAAGAGCTTTTCAAGAATAAAATATGAATAGACAATATCATTTGAAGATAAAGTAATTTTGAAGTAGTTATCAAGCCAAATGAAAGAATCTAAACCATCACAAGTAGTGAACTACTATATTAAACAATATCCTGAAAATATGTACTTCAAAAGAATGCTAGTCATGTTCATCTTTAACTGTAGAAAATGAAATTTGTTAAACAATAAAAAAGTTATAATAATTACAACAAGAGTGAGTTTGCTTTGTAATATTAATAAATCAATGATTAATTGAATTCTAAGTAATCGTAATATTATGTAATTCGTACTAAATGCAGTTTAAATTAAAGTACTATCAAGCTATGGCTGTTATGTATATACTATAAATTTTATAATATATGAACATGTACTTTCACAATTCTAGAATTAATTCTGCTTTAAATTTTTGTACTTTCTTTTACAATTAACAGGCTTTGTTCTATATAAAGAAAGACATAACACCGTAAATTACGTCTATACTGGTCACCCTTTTTCTCTGATCATCACATTTCCTTTACTTTTATAAATAATGATATAATAATATGTTGACAATAACGGTATATGGTATATTTCAAAATTCTGGAATATTTGTATATATAACATACAAATTTATGTATTTGATAACAATGTTGAACTTGAAGTAGACATTTCCAAAAAATGTTTTTCCCTTTCTATAGATAAAATCAATAACGTTCATATTTAGATTTGTCAACCTGTAATATTCTCGCATTTATTTCTAGACATATGATATTTCATTTGACCACCTCAATGAACCATCAAGAAATACTCTAGTAACTCGTGCGTTTACGAAGTCTGCTCTAAGAACTTGATTATATTGAGCAAAAAATCTCAAATAACTCTAATAACACTGATGAACCATCTGTTAGTTCAGCACAACCCGTCTACAAACTCAAGTCTGTTGGTTCAATTTCTTCTTTCCAGAAGAAATAAATGTTTGCAAACGCGTGTATGTGGTCTCTTCAATCGCTGAATAAAACAGTTCAAATAAACGACCACAAGTAGTTGTGTAATGTGATAGATAAGTACGTCACTTCAAAGAACTAACATTCATTTTGGATTAATGTGTAAACTATGATCCCTGAAAAGTCGGCTACTCAGCTTAGAGAATACTATCAGAAGAGCTTTTCAAAAGTGAAATATGAAGCTAAGATAAGCGAAGAAGATAAAAATACACTGAAACAACTTTCTATTCTAATGAAAGGTAGTAAACCTGCTGAAGTTGTAAGTCATTTCCTGAAACAATGTAATAACTGTAATAAATATTTGAAAAGGACTCTGGTGATGTTTGTTGTGTATATACGGAAATGAGTTATTGTTTGAAAATTAGTTATTTCCGATGTATGCTCATTGAATTATTTGGAGGCATAATACATTATATTTTCGATTTGTTCCACTTTCTTAAACTCTATTTTTAGATTTTTATGTTTCTATTATAAGTATATTGTCTATTCTAAAAATTCTTCAACTCTATTCTACAACTTAATATTTATTTATAAGTTTTATAAATTTAATAATTAATGATATTTTATAAACACTAAAATAGTATTATAGTTGTTTTGATTATATATGGTCTTATTATGATAAGTAAAAATTAATATGAAAAAATCTAACATACATACTGTGGTGTCCGAGCCAACTTTGATTTTAACAAATGTTTATGTAATAATTGCGCTTGAAAATTAAATCACTGTATTTATGCTAATTATAACATATTCTATTAATTCTGCGGTTCATTTCTTTTTCACTTCATCCTTCAAATGACGAAGCACACACGAAGCCGACGGATCACAATACAAGAGCGTCGCATAATGATGAGAATGTGAGAAACAGAATCACAAACTGTTGCAACCAAGAAATACATTGCTTGTTGCCTTCAATGTAGTCTCCAAACTGTTTATTCCATTTTTAAGCACTTTGAAGTTACAGGCAAGCTAGAAGCTTCTCATGCCGATAATAGTGTCAGAAAATTTGACTAAGCTGAGATTTTCGCGTTGTTAAATATCGCCAGAGCCATAGATTCGAAACTCGACGAATCATAGCTGAAAAATACTAAGCCCTTCGTGGAATTTCCATGTCTCTAACAACGGTATCTCGTCTCCTGGCCAAATTCAGTTTAAGCTTCTATGTTGCTAAGATACTGTGGTGTCCGAGCCAACTTTGATTTTAACAAATGTTTATGTAATAATTGCGCTTGAAAATTAAATCACTGTATTTATGCTAATTATAACATATTCAATTAATTCTGCGGTTCATTTCTTTTTCACTTCATCCTTCAAATGACGAAGCACACACGAAGCCGACGGATCACAATACAAGAGCGTCGCATAATGATGAGAATGTGAGAAACAGAATCACAAACTGTTGCAACCAAGAAATACATTGCTTGTTGCCTTCAATGTAGTCTCCAAACTGTTTATTCCATTTTTAAGCACTTTGAAGTTGCAGGCAAGCTAGAAGCTTCTCATGCCGATAATAGTGTCAGAAAATTTGACTAAGCTGAGATTTTCGCGTTGTTAAATATCGCCAGAGCCATAGATTCGAAACTCGACGAATCATAGCTGAAAAATACTAAGCCCTTCGTGGAATTTCCATGTCTCTAACAACGGTATCTCGTCTCCTCAAATTCAGTTTAAGCTTCTATGTTGCTAAGATAAAGCCAAAACTTACCGAAAAGCATAAATTGGAAAGTTTGAACTTTGCTCGAATGGACCTGAAACAACCAATTGAATATTGGAGAACTTTTTAGTATACCGATGAGTATCGCTCAAAATGCTATGCAAATCGAGCGAGTAGAGTGCTCAGAACACCTAAAGGCGAGTGGAATCCGAAGTATTTTCTCGAAGTGTAAAATATGGACTGTTTTCGTGCATGATCTATAGTACGATTAGCTATAGATATAAGGGTCCATTATGGTTTATGCCGTGCGGTACGACCATGAATTCAATTGTCAATTCTTAAGTTCTCAGACAAGTTACACTTCCATCACTTAATAGCATAACTTGAAGTTGCAACAAGATAGCGCCCCGACACATTTTAGTAAGTATATGAAAAACTTTTATACTGCTAACAACATTGAGCTCTATCGCTTTCCAGTAATGAGTCCAGACTTAAATCCACTTTTTCACTGCTGGAATCCACTGAAGTCAAACATTTCCCCTGAAGAATGTACCACATATGACTTATTAAATGAAGAAGTAAAGAGGGCGTTGGAGTAAATCTCGTTAGATATCATCAATCATTTGATTGACTCTATGCCCAAAAGGTTAGAAGAAGTAATAAAATAGAAAGGAGACGCTACTAAACATTGAGTTAATATATAGTTAAAATTAATACAAAAAATAGTTTTGAAATAGTTAGTATTTTTTGAAATCAAAGTTGGCTTGGCGACCACAGTAAAGCCAAAACTTACCGAAAAGCATAAATTGGAAAGTTTGAACTTTGCTCGAATGAACCTGAAACAACCAATTGAATATTGGAGAACTTTTTAGTATACCGATGAGTATCGCTCAAAATGCTATGCAAATCGAGCGAGTAGAGTGCTCAGAACACCTAAAGACGAGTGGAATCCGAAGTATTTTCTCGAAGTGTAAAATATGGACTGTTTTCGTGCATGATCTATAGTACGGTTAGCTATAGATATAAGGGTCCATTATGGTTTATGCCGTGCGGTACGACCATGAATTCAATTGTCAATTCTTAAGTTCTCAGACAAGTTACACTCCATCACTTAATAGCATAGCTTGAAGTTGCAACAAGATAACGCCCCGACACATTTTAGTAAGTATATGAAAAACTTTTATACTGCTAACAACATTGAGCTCTATCGCTTTCCAGTAATGAGTCCAGACTTAAATCCACTTTTTCACTGCTGGAATCCACTGAAGTCAAACATTTCCCCTGAAGAATGTACCACATATGACTTATTAAATGAAGAAGTAAAGAGGGCGTTGGAGTAAATCTCGTTAGATATCATCAATCATTTGATTGACTCTATGCCCAAAAGGTTAGAAGAAGTAATAAAATAGAAAGGAGACGCTACTAAACATTGAGTTAATATATAGTTAAAATTAATACAAAAAATAGTTTTGAAATAGTTAGTATTTTTTGAAATCAAAGTTGGCTTGGCGACCACAGTATTAAAGATATGTATTATACTGGTATATTATTACTGGTATTTATGTAATAGCCTCTTTTATTGTGGACTTATTAATATAATTTACAATATTTAATAATAGTTATTGAATCATAAATTTAATTAGTGTTATTTTCCAAAAGATATACATGCTATATTGATGTTTAAGCTTATGCAAACTTAAAAGACAGCCACTTCCAAATCATGGATTCTTCCAACTCTCAATAATTGTATCTTAGCTTGTATACTAAATTTATAAACAGCAAGCCGGACATTTATGGGCTTCAGTTCAGATCCAAATAGTCAGATGCTCAGAATCAGCTAGCTCCTAAAGTAAGTGAAACGTCGAATACCAACACTGAGCCATTATTCTCTTGTAAAATTCCCATTTACTATAAGAGCCACCTTGAACAGGACACTGACTGCAACCTCAGCGCCATAACCTTCCAACAAACTAACGAAACCATCTGCGAAAAACAGAATAGCACAAAATTAAACTAAAATGAGTTCAATCTTTTAATCAACGCACTGTAAGTAAACGGGATGAGAACGAATTTGTCCGTTGTTAATTAGCTCAACAAACCAGTTCAGGTTGTCCAGCACTAAATTAAACTTCTGTTCAGTTAAATAGAGGAGATGGTTGTTTCAAATTAAGATTGGGCTGAGCTATCTTTAAAAATTAATCCTTTGGAATTGACCACAGTTTGCTTGTACAGGTACATAAAGGAAGACAAAGTTAGAATCATACGCTCATTTAAAGCAGCCTTCAAAGTAACTTAAAATTGTGTTTTTAGCGTTCAGTACTGCTGCAGAAAATTCGGAGTCGAATCAAAGCTGGTTAACACCTTAGTGCGACAGGCATGCGTACTTTGAAGAAATAGTTAAACGTGATTGATTTTTATAAAATCAAAATATATATTATATTTTTTCCGTTTTGAAAGTGGAAACACTGGTGTGCGAGAGCCCATGTTTTGCTTTCGAAAGTCTCACAGTCGTTCGTTTGTGCCGTCTCGAGGAAGTGATATATATATATATATATATATATATATATATATATATATGCTATATATATATATATATATGTGCAAGCCGAGAAGGAAATAACAGCGAGCAAAAAAACTGAGAAGCGAGAACCAGTTCTAAAAATCAGGATTGGCAGATCAGCTGAAACTGGTCCGCTAACGACTCAGTGAAGGGGCCTATTGGGTGCTGCTGAGTGGGCATAAATGACGGGTTGAGCCCGTTTTGAAAGTGGAAACACTGGCGTGCGAGAGCCTATGTTTTGCTTTCGAAAGTCTCAATGAAGTCTGTTTGTGCCGTCTCGAGGAAGTGAGATATATATATATATATATATATATATATATATATATATATATATATATATTATAAATATTATAAATGTGCAGTGTGGTGCAGATAATAATTGTTCACAAGTTGATAGTAATAAGAAAACTAACATTAATGTAACCTAACATTAATGTTATATTAATATTAATAACACAGTAATAACACGATAAAGATATAAAATAATCGATAAAGTATAAAACAAAACAATCATTTTTGAATTGATATAATTTGATGACATCCCAAATAATTAACACTGAAAATATAGAGTCCTTTATGTACAGGAGTAAAGAACGCGTTAAAATGAATATATCGTTTTTTAATGTTTCTTGTGATTGAAGTAATTGATTATTGAGTGGATGTTTTTGAGATGCACCAAAAGAGTGAGCCGATATATATACAATTAACTCCCATCAATAAAATATTGAACCCCGGTTCCTCATTTATTTGGAGTTTATATTATATATCTTAGTTGCATATATATACCACAAACTAATCATACTTCATCTACTAGAATTGTCACTCTGAATAACCTCCTCAAACAACCTAAGTTAGTTCGGCACTTGAACTAACATTATTGACCTCGGAAGTTATCTTTGTAACTATCTTATGGGAAAGAGTGAGCCGATATATAAGAAAACGGATGACCATTCAACTGTTAAAATTAGTTTTAACAATAATTTTAGATTATATTAAAAATAGTTAAAACTTTTGGTTAACTCCACTTCAGTAATGTTAGAATTTTCGGAAATATTTGCAGACGTTAATCGTCCCATTACGATCCGTCAAATAAATCAAATTGAAGTAACTAAAATATTTAGAAGCACGCGATCGCAAGTAGTTATAGAATATAAACCGTAGTTTATCTCTTGTTACGCTTTTGCTCAATCTAATAAATTTTCAGCTCAGCAAACCCTGAGCTCTGAGCTGAACTCGGTTAGCCAGGTCGGCTTCCACTCGGACTCGCTGGCCGCGAACGCCATCATGGAGGTGACTCCCTTGATCGTTCAGCCGACCATCGTCGAGCAGCTGCTGGGCAAGAACAACGTAAAGACCTCGTTCACCTCCAACTTCAGGTCAAACGCGGTGCTGAGGTCCGACAACAGCGTGGCGACCGTCATGTACAACCAGCGAGGAAACATCGTGGCCGGCTCCTTCCACCAGAAGTGCGGGAAGTTCTCCACGGGCTGCGAGATGGTGAATGTGGTGGACAAAGACCTGAAGATGTACGCGGTGGGCGCCACCTTCGAAAACGAAAAGGTGAAAGCCGTCGCCCAGACGAACAGCTCGAAGTCGGGCGCCATCGGCGTGCTCGTAAAGAACGTGAAGAACTGCCAGGTGAGCTCCAAGGTGCAGCTGAAGTACACCGACAAGCTGGAGTACCAGGGCCAAGTGGGGCTGTCCAAGATGTTCAGCAGAGGCCAGGTCTCGGTTAGCGTCGGCTCCGACAAGACAGTCAACGCTGACGTGAGAGCGGTCGTGGGCCAGAACGTGCTGTGCCAGGTGTGTCTCAACGGAGACATCACTTCTGGAAACGTGCAGTCCGGGCTCGGAATCGTGTTCTGAGTATATTTTATATGTTTAATATGGATCGTGAGCTTTAGAAACTAAACTAATGTGTTAATAGTATATAAGTTTCAACAGACTGGTTTTCTATATTAATTGTAAAATTGTAAGTAGTATTATAAATCTTAATAAATATTATTAAGGTGCGTTTTAGCGGGTTTTTGCGCTAAATAACACGGCGTGTTTTTTGTTTAAACATAGCGCAGCGCGAAAGTGCGAGTTTGCAGGTTTTTTCGCGCATGAGCAGTTTGTAGTGTAAAATGTACGTAGTTTACAATCAAACCTGGTCAACTGGTCATGATAATGCAATAATTATTGTAATAATATTAGAAAATAGAAATAAGGGGTATAGGGGATTAACTGGTTAACCACTTCTTTAACCATAGTATGTCTCAATCAAGTGAAGAAAACCTTTGAACAGATTGTTAAAGAAATCAAAAAGATTCACTCACAAATTCCTAGATTATAGTCTTAAATCTGACTATAGTGGGTATAGATGCAGAAGATGGACGCAAACAATGTTTGATGTGTGTTGGAATACAAAGAAGAATAATCAGACATTTTTGAAATTTAAACACACACGTACAGCTTTGAAACAATCATGTAGAGAAATAGTACTAAATTTAGCATTTAGTATTTAGAGAATTACGATTAGATAAGTAGGTAACTTAAATAACCTTCTTTAATTAAAAATGCACATGATTATCTTAATCACAGCTCAAATGGTAAAACAGATATGTTACCTTATCTGAAGGCGGTATGGAAGAACAACAAGTACATGGTTGGCATATTAAGTATATTTGAAACATTAACACACGTACAACATTAACTGTAAGTAATGGTAGCGTTGAACGCTTATTTAGCTTCTATCACCGACATACAAGTCACTTTTTAAGAAGAAACTTAGATTATAAAACAGTTGATGCAATGGCTTACATAGAAAAAATAACAAATAACATTACTCACGTTTATAAAGATGATGATGAAAACGAAGTTTTTAAATTCTAAATCGAGTAAGAGCTGAGATACTCCAACAATTTTCTCAACAATGATTACGAATTGGCAGCTCATCGCATTTAAGTTATAGATTAATCTCAAACTTTTACTCTTTTGATTTTCTATTTCACCAAGCAACACAAGTATAAGTTACAAGTTACAGCTGGAATCAAATATTGAATAGAAGAAGTATTAGCTTGAGAACATACAAAAGCACCAATGATTTTTAACTTGAGAATATACAAAAGCGCTAATGATTTTAAAAAGTGAATATTATTTGTTGACAAAATACAAAATTTACAAAATTGGTCATTTCAACAACATTATTATGGAATCTCCGGAAACTTATTATTTTCTAGCTTAATTATCCTGCTCATAATCTACAGTTGCTTCAGTTCCTAAGCCTAGTCTTTCATTCTCTCATCAGTGTTAGCGCCGTCAGATTTTCTGGACTTCTCTGTAATAATTGATATTTCAATATTGTTATGAAGTAAATAAAAAGTTGAATGAGTTGTAGGTTGTATAAATTCAAATAAGTGTACTCCCCTATTTTTGACTATAGCTGTTAACTAAGTAATATTTTTGGAATTCAGGAGTGAAATTTTGTAAATGTTATGTATTCAGTACCCTTCGAAATATAAAAGTAAAATAACTCTCATTATTTGTCTTTCTTTTAATTCTGAACTTTGAAGAGAAATCAAAATTATCAAAATATTTTTTCAACTTTCTATAAATTTTTTAAAAGCATCAAAGTTATCATAATATATGTTGGTATTTTTCGGCACTCTAGACTTATTTTCAGTCACAAGTTTAAATAGAAAAAAGAAAGACATCACACCGTAAACGGGGGATGAAAAGAAAAAGTAGCCATGTCTTTAAAACACGTCTTTTTCCTGATCGAGGAGTTTATTTCACCATATTTAAATGAAATCGTATTTACTCCTTATCTGATGATCTGCGAGTAAAATCAAAATTAAAACTGATCATTTTCAGCTGGATATTTGGTGGCTCATGGAAGAAGTGGAGATACATTGAAGTTGGTCATTTCATTTTCACTTACACAAAATATATAATGTTTATCATTGTGTTTATATATGAATATTTATATTAAGTTTACAATTATCTAGAACTCATATAACTATATTGTGCATGCATGTCTATATGAATCCCACCTCTAATAAATTTTAACATAAAGTAGCATAGGAAGAATTTTATTCATCGAAAACAATAGAATGAGGTGTTTTAATTACTGATATAATTTATATTTTCAAATTATGGACGAAATTTAATATTTTTTAGTGGCGATCACAAATTACATTATTATCATTTAAATTGGAGTGTAATTTGTTATAAATTGATGGAATAATGTTTAATCGTATAAATTATATATTGAATAAATGCCGCAATAACTAAATTATTACTAACAATAATATTGCGCAATAAAAATGGCAACGTATTTAAGCTGCGTAACTTATTAAATAAAGGCTCGAGTAATAATAATGACACTTCTGAATGAAACAAAATATAGTGAATCTAGATGATGCCTGTAACTCCAAACAAGTGGACCCATATCATTGTTTTATTTAACTGAAAATTAGTCGGAATATGAAGTTGTAATGGATAGATTCTCTAACATTTTCGAATCGGTGATATAAATTCAGACAATCAAAAGCTAGCAACGAAAAAATAAATTTTTGGGTAAGATTCTTTTATGTCGTATAAACAATCACGTTTATACCCAAGTATAACCCTGTTGAATACAGCAGCCACACCTTGCTTACAGATAAAGTTAAGAGTTGAAAATAGGCGAAAAAGAGCGTTTTTTATTTTGAGCAATATTGATATTTAAGGAAAATTAAATATATTTACATTACGTACATATATACATATAAACGATAAATAGAAAATCAATAAATATTCGATGGAGTCCCCAAAAATTATTTTTCCATCCCCCGTCACCGTAAATTACGTCTATACTGTCACCCTTTTTCTCTGATCATCACATTTCCTTTCCTTTCTAAACCAATGATCACTAAGAAACCAACAACATTCCTCTCTAACCAAATAATTAAATAGAAAAATAGCTCACATACTCATTTCTTTTACGTTTAGTTCATTCCAATTTAACTTGTTTTTAAATACATGACAATATTCATATAACGGCCATTCAGCGGCTTTTTCTAGAAATCTTATTCAGCATCTCACTCAATAGTAACAATCCAACAATACAGCTAAACGCAATAAATAAATATACTAGTTATTTTACTATAGCCAAGTAAAAATAATATATATTTTAAAAATTCTTGTGGTTGATAATATTCAGTTTATTAAAATGACTTCCATCTTTGTTTCCAATCTAAGTGATTCTGTTTCCTCATTTATGTAACAGCTTTAATGTATTTACTATGTGTGATTTAACATCTTTTTTAATATCAAGTAACTACTTTACTATATTTTATGGTATGCAATGTTACTGTGGTGTCCGAGCCAACTTTGATTTTAACAAATGTTTATGTAATAATTGCGCTTGAAAATTAAATCACTGTATTTATGCTAATTATAACATATTCAATTAATTCTGCGGTTCATTTCTTTTTCACTTCATCCTTCAAATGACGAAGCACACACGAAGCCGACGGATCACAATACAAGAGCGTCGCATAATGATGAGAATGTGAGAAACAGAATCACAAACTGTTGCAACCAAGAAATACATTGCTTGTTGCCTTCAATGTAGTCTCCAAACTGTTTATTCCATTTTTAAGCACTTTGAAGTTACAGGCAAGCTAGAAGCTTCTCATGCCGATATTAGTGTCAGAAAATTTGACTAAGCTGAGATTTTCGCGTTGTTAAATATCGCCAGAGCCATAGATTCGAAACTCGACGAATCATAGCTGAAAAATACTAAGCCCTTCGTGGAATTTCCATGTCTCTAACAACGGTATCTCGTCTCCTGGCTAAATTCAGTTTAAGCTTCTATGTTGCTAAGATAAAGCCAAAACTTACCGAAAAGCATAAATTGGAAAGTTTGAACTTTGCTCGAATGAACCTGAAACAACCAATTGAATATTGGAGAACTTTTTAGTATACCGATGAGTATCGCTCAAAATGCTATGCAAATCGAGCGAGTAGAGTGCTCAGAACACCCAAAGACGAGTGGAATCCGAAGTATTTTCTCGAAGTGTAAAATATGGACTGTTTTCGTGCATGATCTATAGTACGATTAGCTATAGATATAAGGGTCCATTATGGTTTATGCCGTGCGGTACGACCATGAATTCAATTGTCAATTCTTAAGTTCTCAGACAAGTTACACTTCCATCACTTAATAGCATAACTTGAAGTTGCAACAAGATAACGCCCCGACACATTTTAGTAAGTATATGAAAAACTTTTATACTGCTAACAACATTGAGCTCTATCGCTTCCAGTAATGAGTCCAGACTTAAATCCACTTTTTCACTGCTGGAATCCACTGAAGTCAAACATTTCCCCTGAAGAATGTACCACATATGACTTATTAAATGAAGAAGTAAAGAGGGCGTTGGAGTAAATCTCGTTAGATATCATCAATCATTTGATTGACTCTATGCCCAAAAGGTTAGAAGAAGTAATAAAATAGAAAGGAGACGCTACTAAACATTGAGTTAATATATAGTTAAAATTAATACAAAAAATAGTTTTGAAATAGTTAGTATTTTTTGAAATCAAAGTTGGCTTGGCGACCACAGTAACATAAATACGATAACATTATATACGTAATATTAATAATAGTAACTATCTCTCTTATGCTCGGATAACCGACTTATCTTACTTACACAATAATTTTAATCGTTTTTTTATTGTAAATAGAAACATTACATATTTTTCTTGAATTGATACGGTATTAATTGATATGCTAATTAAAATAGAACTGAATATAATTTAATTTAAATGAACGTCATCATTATAAATTATAATTAATTAATTCTTAAATATACATATTATAAATACAATAATAAATATACATATTATAAATATCAATGTGTGTATTTAATTCTAAAGTTATGGAATATAGCGTATGTTATTAATCTTGGATTCGTTTGTGAAACCGCCAACAAATAACTAAGTATACATATTTTTCCTTTGAGCTCTATAAATGTCTCTTTCCTATTTTAATAAAGGTATTTATACTTATCGTTTAATAACATCACAAAGCGTATCTTGCTTTATCTTTTTGCTCGCTAATACCTTTCATTCCTATTTTCAATCTTATTTTCACCATACTTCTTACTTTTACCTCACTTCATATTATGCCTTGCTACAAAAATAGGAATTTGTCCTTGCTCATTGAGCTCAACGTGTTCTGTTTACTTTTCATTGCCATTGGGATCATGCTGTGCTGTGAGATGTACAACTACGAGCACGAAGCCATTTCGATGCCCTACAATAGCGACGTTTTGGAATTCACCAAAAGAAACGTTGACGTGTACATGTTCGCCGGTTCTGGTTCAGTTTTAGTTATGCTTGGTTTATTTGGATTAATATTTTAAACCAACTTCAACTGGAAGGAACTTGATTTTTCAGTTATAAATGGTAAGAAGAAAACGAGCGTTTTCGTTCAACTGTTCGTTTTACTGTTAATGTTTGTGGCTGTTGGGTGCGTTTTCTGCATCGTTCCGTACAAGCACACGTACGAGCAGTATTATCAAGCTCCAGCTAAATTGAGACTATTGGCTTATACCGAGATGCAAACGAATGTTCCACTGTATCTTGGGCCTGGAATAGCGCTCTTGCTCGTTGGCGGTTTCGGGTTGATATTCACCGGCACATTGCTGTATCTGTCAAAGAAAGACAGGTCTGAAGAAGAGAGCATCGTCGCACAAAGGTGAACAAAATATATAATACATTTAATTTTTAAGTGGAGTTAGTATTCTAATATATTTTATTTTCTGTAAATAGAATTATTCATTACGTTCGCTTCTATTACTCAGCAGTCTATCCTGTAACTCTAAATGGTATTAACCAAAATAATTTCAAAAGTTTCTTGTAAATATATGCAAGACAAGTTACGAACTTATGGAATGAAATAGATGAAAGCCGACTACTACTGTATCTTGCATACTGTGCGTTACCGTTTTCATTTTGCCTAAATAGACACTTCGCGAGATTGGTATATTATTGAATACTACGAGCATTGACCGCTGAAACTCATTTTTCAAGGTATCTGAATAATTTCGACAAATTATCGGATCAAAATAAAACTTCGTTATGATTACTCTTTCTGGATGATTATTTATATTCACTCTTTTGTATATAAATAGACAGTAATATTTTTAAGAAAAATTTTGAAATTAGGAGAGAATTTTTATAAAAGTTATGTATTGAGTGTCCTTCGAAATATTATAGTAAAATATTAACACTTCTCACCTTGCTTCTTCGTTTATGAATTTAAGTGATTTTTGCCATTATCTTACAGACAACTAGTACTAAAGATTAATCGTCGCGTCCGTAATAATTTAGCAGCTAGTGATACCCATAGAGTAGCCTCAGATAGTTACAGCCGCACTGCAATTTGAGAATTACTTAAAAATATCAAAACTGAAATTTTTCATTTATTTATAAAATCGGTCAAAGACGCTTTAGTGATCGCTGGATTTTTACGGTCTTCCAGACTTATTTCTAGATACTAATTTAAATAGAAATAATCTCTATAAATTATATTTTATCGTAATTAAATATTCTCATGTCAACGAAGTTAAAAATTTTGTAAAAATCGAATTATTCTCAAGTTGGACTATTTCTTCACAAAACCTATTTAATATAATATCTAAGCAAATGATACGATCTGCCCTTCCATAACTCCATATTTGCTGAAATATTAATCAAAGGTCCAAAATTTCGTTGTTACAAAACTAATGCTAACATACACATTACAATTAAATGTCCCTATTATATGTTAGTACCATTAATTAATTTGACGATAAATTGAATTATGTTTAGATTTCTTAAAATTTGTAAATTGTGAATTTTAACTTTTGTTCTCATTTTATAAAATGAAAACTGAAACATAATTAATTTATAACTTATCAAATATCTATAACTATTTATGCACTAAATTATTTTGTTAGTGCTATTAACAAACTTATCCGAATTGCTAAAAATATAAGATAAATTTATCTTATTTATTGAAGAGACCAAAGACGGATACCAATATAATTATTAGTATTTTCATTTGATTAAGGCATTCTGTAACTATTAAGCTTAGTGATAGCAGCTTAGTTTAGTATTATATTTGTGGAGTTGCTGTTTATTAGATTGAAAGCCAAAACTTAATTGAGTACTCTGAGAACATTACCTTATTATAACACTAATGAACACTTTTAAAAGTTACTTAAATGTAAACACCTATGAACGGTGATATAATGTAGTAACATCACGAAATAATCAATGAGTTGAAGTGGATCTTAAAATAAAGTAATATATTTCTCTAACTTAAAGACTGAATAATATTAATTTCAATTAAAATCTGTGTAACTCATAATGCGTTCGAATCTCAAAACTTGAAAAGCTAAATTGCATTAATTTATAAAGAGCCAAGAAGTGAACAGACATTAATATTATTTTTATGGTTATATGGTATCTTAATAGTATAGTGAACGTATATTTGTTTCTTTAAAATTATTCTTCATCTATAAATCCGTATCCAATAAGGCAAATTTTATCGTTTAATAAACGAGCGAAACTTGAACAATTGATGGCTGATAACAACGAAGTGAGTAATCACTTAACAGTTCCAGACATGTAAACGCTCCAGCTTATTCTTCTAGATTATTGAAAATCGAGGATAACCAATTTTCGAGTTTATTATTACAAATATGTTGTATCAAGGATATTGGTGAAATTATTGTACTTTTCAGTTATATTCCAACATTAAGTCTGGATGACCGTAAAATGCCATCGAATTTTAGATATTGAACTAGGACTCCGTTTCGCTTGTTAATTAATCCAAGAAAATTAGCGATAGTTGGTAAATTAAGTTTGATTAGATCTTCGTATAGGGTATAGTAGCAACTAATTAATCATAAACGAATTACCTAAGATTATTAATTGTTTGTGAGTTAAGTCATAAATTAATAAATGAGCAATTCCTAAATAACTATTTTGGCGAAACCAAGTCTATTTAAATCTTTAAAATGAATTTAGCGATATATCCCAGATGGGCTTGACCATAAAACCAACCGTGTTTCAGTTCTCTTAACATTTAACATTCATATTTCGAGTGGAAACTGTGGAGTGTAAATTATATTTTAAATAAAATTTTACTAAAGTATTCGCGACCAAGCTAAAACAAACTCACTCATTCATTTTCAGCTCTAATTTCGTTCTCGATCCCAAAGCAATTACTATATAAATAGTTCAAATATCATTTAATTATAAAAAATCAAAAAATATTGAGCATTGCAGTATTCTGTACTGATGCAAGTGCAAAAGATATTTTTACTGTGTTTGTGATTCTGATTATGTAAGTTTAATTTATATTACAAGTTGATTAATCGATATCCGCATTAAAATATAAAGTTTACAACATTTAAAATAAATTATGCGTTATTAAATAGTTATTATTCATTTTCGCAGAAGGAAATTAATTAATTCGCACTATTACTCAGTTAAAGGCGTATTTTCTCTCACAAGCCCTCTGTTTACCCCTTCAAACATGTCATCCACAAAATCTTATAAATAATATTATATTTTTGATTATTTACATAGATTATCAACCCAAATTCATTTTCTCAAACTGATAACAAACATAATAATAGTTCTTTTAAAGTACGGCTTACTTTGCCGGCACTTTATGAAGTGGTCTGTAACATATGCAGGTCTGCAATCTTTCATTTAACTTGATAGTTCTTTCAAAACAGCTTTGTCTTCCTCCGATATACTTTCTTCGTACTTGACTTTGGAGAAGCACTTCTGGAAGTATTCCTTGAGCTGAGTGGTAGTTTTTTCTGGAATCACGGTTTGCACCTGGCTCCAGAAAGTATAAGAACTGTTAGTTTCCAAATACATATCTACCTAAGCACACAGCTGTTTGTGGTCTTCAAATATAGTGGACGAGTTAAAATGCTTTAGAGCTTCGCGGCACGCTTCTGCGAATCTAACTTTCTTCTGCGCGGAAGACAGTTTTGGAACAGATTTACAACACTTATGATTTGTGAAATTATGATAAGAGACTAACTCATTAATATGATTTGTCTCTTTGATTTAATTTTCCAGTACATTCAGCTCATGTAGTAAATCCTAAAGACGTACAAGCTTTTATAGCTTTTCATTGTGATTCATTGAAGTGTCTATAAATTGAAGTTTAATTTATTCATTTATGAGAATAGAACACTTCTAAAAACAAATTGCAATATACAAATCATATTAAAATGTTTATATTGAAAATTTATATTATTCTAGATTTTAATTTTCTTAGTCTGTGTATCATATTTTTTAATGACTTTATACAGAATTATAATCTAAAATATTTTTACATATTGTTATATATTTTATTATCATGTTAGTATTTCGGTTCTACGAGTACCAATTGACAATATACGTAATATTTTTAGAAGATATAATTATGGATATACATATTTACATATTTAATGTGGTAAACCTGCCTTCAATTAATAATATTTCAGATAATAATTAAATTGAGCCTTAGTATTGTTGATAATGTTACAGTTAAGTGAGTCATTTTATTATGTTTTAAATTACTTCGGTTTGATATTTAAGAATCATTATTTATTTATCTACACTGTAGACAGTTTAGTGTACAGTTTAGAATAACAGTTTAGTGAATTTGATTTATTTGATTTTTCACTTATAAATTAAATTAATTATATTACCTTTACATATAGGATCTGCGACTCTCAATTTAATCAAAAATTATTATTATTAAGATAGATGACTGTTTCTCTTTTTTGTACATTCTTGAGTTATATTTCATACTTAATTTGTTATTATTTATTCATTTCTCCACCCGCCAACGTGCTCCTCTTGGTACATTTTACACTGGGTCATTCATCACATTGTTAAAACAAAATGTGTTTATTTGAACATTTAAAACATGTTGGAAAGAAATCCACTTCACTGTCTTTTCAACGAGTAGAAGTCCATCTAAATGATCACATGCAATATCAAACCACAAATAGGATCGCACCAATATCGAAGTTAGTCAAGTTCGTGCATAGTATGTAATAGCTGTGCTTCCTGGTCATCTCACAAATTATAACCATAAAATGTAGTCCAACAGCAATTCGCGATCATCAATTTAACTCTAATTCAAGAAAGTGAAACCATTTAAAACTACCAAGTCTCCGAAATCTCAAGCTGGCCTAAGCTAGCTTGATAAAAATTGGAGAGAAACCCCAACATTCTGGTTAGAAAATTATTAAATATTAATAATCGTCCACTTCAATGTTATAAAATGAATCATTTCAAAGAATGACATAACGAATGTTTGCAAATCTTTCTCAAAGGAGTGCAATGTTGTGATCCACACAGAAAGAACTATCCATGTGAGATAATACATAAATAATGAATACAAACTAAAACTCGATCACTTTTAGATGTCATCTTTGCGATACTAATTCATGTGTTGTTAGTAAACTAAAGACCAACCTAAACTAATCTAAATGACATTGGATTCACCAATAAAATATCTATAGGTATCTTAAACGTGAAGATATGTAAAGCAAGACTAACGTACACTGTAAATACTTTGAAGACATGCGTCACAAAATAGAGAAATAATCTTCCCTCATTATTAACTTTCGTTATGTTTTAATATATTTCTTATAAGTCGATTTTAAAGAGGATAATAAATCGTAGAGTCACTAATCATTAATTCAGTCACAAACTACTCGAACTTTTAATTAGATTGTATTTAATTTCGTTAATCCATTTCTGATTGTTATAGATAATATAATTATTATTCTTAATTAACATATATACCAAATATATTATATTTATTCTTTCTCACTCGAACTCGAATACATTTAACTCGTTTATATCGTGCGTTATTTCCGCGTTCCTGCGCACATTTTCCTCGCTAATCACTTCTCTAACTGTAAATTCAAACTATTCTCCAGTTTGCAGATATACCTGAACCAACTCGTTCCTGGCCTTGTAGTACTTCTTCAAGTGCTGAGTGAAATAGTATACAACGAGGCACGCGATCTCATCCGCTATTAATAACACGCCTAACAAGGTCATCATATTTTTGCTTTCAGCTTGTAGTTACGAGATATGAGCTTCGCGGTACGCTTCTGCGAATCCAGCTTTCTTCTGCGCGGAAGACAGTTTTGGAACATATTTCTAATGTTGATGAAATGACAAATTTATTGTTTCTTCTTAAATAGTTTCATAATTTCCATCCAACAGCTCTTGGAACTAACTATTTTCTTAAGTGTATGAATGCTAGAATTTAGTGCTAGTGTAAACTTCTTACTTTTACTACATTTATACATCCAAGATATCCAATTCTTTGAATAAACTCTGAAGACCTACCAGTTTCTGAAGTAATTCCTAATTATTCATTGAAGTGATATTTTGTCAATTAATTTAATTAATCATTCACTAATTAAACGAAAATATACATGTTGGTCTAATCAATATTTCATGTGTTATTCGGTGTTTATTATTAAAAAGCTAGATAATTATTAAAATTAGTTTGTTAAAATACAATTCTTATTGTAGAAGTACAGCTTTAAATTGTGGACGACTAATATATACACGGGTGAAAAATATTAATAAGATATTATTACTGTTTATTAATTATCAATAATCAAAAGAATATAATTATTAAACACACAACAGTATACATTGTTGCTATTTATACCAATGATTGAATAAGAGAATAATTACTTGCTTCCTTAACCATGAAGTCTGTTTAAGATATATTACAAGTTAACACCATGACTTGACAACGGAACGGTTCCAGAATCGTGTGTATCTTACAAATCTGGAAAAACCGGAAAAACAGGTAAATGTCCAGTTAAGTTCGACGACTAATCCACGCTTCCGAATAGAACGCATATCAAAAGCGTTTTGTTCATTTGCAACTTCAAAGACCCAGAAAACGAATAAAGAATAATGCGCGCGCTCATAAACGGACCAGTTCAAACCAGAATTCAAGTAACAGAAGACCTGAACTACTACGAGTCTGGAATCTACCAGTACGAATATGGGGTTTGGGTTGGATGGACGTACTGCGAGTTCGTTGGGTTCGACGAAGAAAATGGAGTCAAGTTCTGGAAGGGGAAAAACAAAAGAGGTAGTGACTGGGGCGAAAACGGATTCTTCAGAATCGTGAGAGGAACTTGGAAGCCGGGCGGAGAAAACGATATCGAGTCCGAGTGCTATCAAGCTGTTGTGTGATCCACTTATGCATTACCAGTTATAATATCACTTTGATAAGTATTAGTTTCAAAATATAAATTTAAAAATATGAGATTTAGCTGTTATCTTCCAAAGTTCTTTGTGTGTGGTGTGATGATAATAATGTTTTCCTGTACACTAAGTAATATTATGATCTTTTAGAAAGAGTATATAGATACTTCAAATATCAATGCATTTCGTCTATTTATCATACTGATTTACTCTTTAAAAACATTTTACACTATTATTTGATTTGGTGATATATCAAGATATCGCTTTTGTATCGCTAAAAATCTTATGATATGTGCAGTATCTATTTTGGGGATTTATACTTATCTGGTATAATTTATACCAGATAAGTATAATCCATATATTTACTCCAAGCTAGCCAATTTACTGTTTGTCATTGTGCGGGTTTTATGAAAAATAATGCAAAGGAACCCAGAGTTCAAAACTAAACAACGTATATATTATATTGGTAATTGAATATTATTCTGAGCTAATACGAATAGATTTGAATATTTCTTAGAATACACCACTTTTATTTTTAATTGATAAATACGCAACGTGAATTATATTTATTATATATAATCAACACCGATGAATACAATTAGAACACTTAGCTAAACGTAACAGAAATTCTTACTAACTGTATAATCGGCGTTAAACCTGATCTTTGCATAAGAATTTAATGAATTAGTGAACAATTGTTATAATTATAAAATATGATTTTCTACATTCGTCTTAAACAAGTAAAAATATACATATACATAGAAAATATTGTATTTTAGCTACAACATTACAATATAGGTTTTACTAATGATCACTGGACATCATTTGCGTAAACACGCATACCAATACAAGTTTAAAATCCTGTATAACCTGGACATTAATACGTATTGTTATCATAGCTTGTTAAAGTAAAGCAGCACTTATTTAAATTTATACAAAACACAGAGTGAGTGCTAACTTCATCATACAGGTAGGCACATTTGCACAAACCGCCCTGATTGATGGATCCTGGCCATTATTTGCATGGGTCTAAGGAAGCGGCTGCTATTTATGTAACTAAACTGTCGTAAACGGCATTTAAGTATGTTTATGTGGCAAATGTGTTAGTCATATATTACTAAATGGTTGTTAGTTGAGTTGTCGTTGCTACACTATTAATTTAAGTTGAAATGCTACTTATTTTTGATTCGATGGAAGTTTAAGAACCAGTTAATTAAGTTTTAAGATCGTTTAGTTTAGTGTTGGAGTAAATAACTGATGTATCTAGAGTTGTGAATCGAGTGTTAATTGTATTTTTGAGATCCATTATTTAATCCTTTTGAGCAGTGAAGTTATTTTTGATTTATATTTAATATTCATTTAATGAAGTAGACTATGCATTCAATTTGGTATCAATTTGATTTATATTTTGAGCATGCGTCTCTTGAATCAGTTAAATAATTGTACCTAAAATATTTGAATTAACTGTTCTTAAGTCATTTATATTCTTGTGAATACTATTATTTGTACTTATAATACTCTCATTAACCAAATTATAATTTTCGTTCATATTTTGTGTTTGATCAAATATATTATTTAATATAAGCTCTTCTAAACCAATGAACGCTGTTTTAAGTTCCAATTCAGTTCTCGTTATGTCCATTCTGAACCCGTTTTCAAGTATTTCTACATTTTTTCTAACAATATCAAACTGTTAAATAACATTAACACAGATAGAATCGTTCAAAAAGAATCCGAAATCGCATTCACATACATCATTTTAGAAAATGAATGGATACTCACAGACAACAGTTTAATTCTAAAGTAAAGATGAAAATTTGAGCTGCTATTAGCATATTCCGTAAGTTACGTATTAATCTGGAATCTTACACGAATTTTCACACGAAATATATTCAAGCTGGGCCAATATAGCAGTAAAAGAAGACACACCGATTTTAAGAGTGTTCTCTACACAGACAGAAAGAGTAGTTATTTCTATTTATATATCTATATAAAGAGTAGAACACATATAACCGTTAGAATCACTGTTAATATAGTTAAAACCAGTTAGAATAGATTATGATATTGAAAATATTGATAATGCCTACTTTACTTGATTAATAATACCAGAAGAATAATTACTCCAAAATCTGAATGAAATACTAACTTCAGATATTTATATAATTTTTAAAGATTATAAAACTAGAGCAGAAATTGAGATACCATGAGCAATAAACTCGAGTTGAGATCTTTTTATGTCAATATCACATTGCAGACATATTAATGCACCTGTAAGTATAGAATAATTAATCGTCACATAAATTTCTGAATCTATAATATCTTATTGTAATGTATTGAATCCAAAAACGGAGAATTAACTTACCTATTACATTTATAATTATAATTAAGATTATTACGTTGTATCAGCATAAATGAACATGTGATTAGATTATTATGCAGAAAATATTTACTTATTTATAATAATATTATTGATATTTTTAAGTTTTAAGCAGTAAGAATATTATATGTTATCAACCAATAAATACTTATTACATAAACTTGATGATTGTTAAATTCCACTTGATAAATATTTGTATATAATGATTATAGAAGACATTATCGTTATAATAAGATCATAACATATTATTTGTGTTTTTAGCACTTCACTCTGTGTTTTGTATAAATTTAAATAAGTGCTGCTTTACTTTAACAAGCTATGATAACAATACGTATTAATGTCCAGGTTATACAGGATTTTAAACTTGTATTGGTATGCGTGTTTACGCAAATGATGTCCAGTGATCATTAGTAAAACCTATATTGTAATGTTGTAGCTAAAATACAATATTTTCTATGTATATGTATATTTTTACTTGTTTAAGACGAATGTAGAAAATCATATTTTATAATTATAACAATTGTTCACTAATTCATTAAATTCTTATGCAAAGATCAGGTTTAACGCCGATTATACAGTTAGTAAGAATTTCTGTTACGTTTAGCTAAGTGTTCTAATTGTATTCATCGGTGTTGATTATATATAATAAATATAATTCACGTTGCGTATTTATCAATTAAAAATAAAAGTGGTGTATTCTAAGAAATATTCAAATCTATTCGTATTAGCTCAGAATAATATTCAATTACCAATATAATATATACGTTGTTTAGTTTTGAACTCTGGGTTCCTTTGCATTATTTTTCATAAAACCCGCACAATGACAAACAGTAAATTGGCTAGCTTGGAGTAAATATATGGATTATACTTATCTGGTATAAATTATACCAGATAAGTATAAATCCCCAAAATAGATACTGCACATATCATAAGATTTTTAGCGATACAAAAGCGATATCTTGATATATCACCAAATCAAATAATAGTGTAAAATGTTTTTAAAGAGTAAATCAGTATGATAAATAGACGAAATGCATTGATATTTGAAGTATCTATATACTCTTTCTAAAAGATCATAATATTACTTAGTGTACAGGAAAACATTATTATCATCACACCACACACAAAGAACTTTGGAAGATAACAGCTAAATCTCATATTTTTAAATTTATATTTTGAAACTAATACTTATCAAAGTGATATTATAACTGGTAATGCATAAGTGGATCACACAACAGCTTGATAGCACTCGGACTCGATATCGTTTTCTCCGCCCGGCTTCCAAGTTCCTCTCACGATTCTGAAGAATCCGTTTTCGCCCCAGTCACTACCTCTTTTGTTTTTCCCCTTCCAGAACTTGACTCCATTTTCTTCGTCGAACCCAACGAACTCGCAGTACGTCCATCCAACCCAAACCCCATATTCGTACTGGTAGATTCCAGACTCGTAGTAGTTCAGGTCTTCTGTTACTTGAATTCTGGTTTGAACTGGTCCGTTTATGAGCGCGCGCATTATTCTTTATTCGTTTTCTGGGTCTTTGAAGTTGCAAATGAACAAAACGCTTTTGATATGCGTTCTATTCGGAAGCGTGGATTAGTCGTCGAACTTAACTGGACATTTACCTGTTTTTCCGGTTTTTCCAGATTTGTAAGATACACACGATTCTGGAACCGTTCCGTTGTCAAGTCATGGTGTTAACTTGTAATATATCTTAAACAGACTTCATGGTTAAGGAAGCAAGTAATTATTCTCTTATTCAATCATTGGTATAAATAGCAACAATGTATACTGTTGTGTGTTTAATAATTATATTCTTTTGATTATTGATAATTAATAAACAGTAATAATATCTTATTAATATTTTTCACCCGTGTATATATTAGTCGTCCACAATTTAAAGCTGTACTTCTACAATAAGAATTGTATTTTAACAAACTAATTTTAATAATTATCTAGCTTTTTAATAATAAACACCGAATAACACATGAAATATTGATTAGACCAACATGTATATTTTCGTTTAATTAGTGAATGATTAATTAAATTAATTGACAAAATATCACTTCAATGAATAATTAGGAATTACTTCAGAAACTGGTAGGTCTTCAGAGTTTATTCAAAGAATTGGATATCTTGGATGTATAAATGTAGTAAAAGTAAGAAGTTTACACTAGCACTAAATTCTAGCATTCATACACTTAAGAAAATAGTTAGTTCCAAGAGCTGTTGGATGGAAATTATGAAACTATTTAAGAAGAAACAATAAATTTGTCATTTCATCAACATTAGAAATATGTTCCAAAACTGTCTTCCGCGCAGAAGAAAGCTGGATTCGCAGAAGCGTACCGCGAAGCTCATATCTCGTAACTACAAGCTGAAAGCAAAAATATGATGACCTTGTTAGGCGTGTTATTAATAGCGGATGAGATCGCGTGCCTCGTTGTATACTATTTCACTCAGCACTTGAAGAAGTACTACAAGGCCAGGAACGAGTTGGTTCAGGTATATCTGCAAACTGGAGAATAGTTTGAATTTACAGTTAGAGAAGTGATTAGCGAGGAAAATGTGCGCAGGAACGCGGAAATAACGCACGATATAAACGAGTTAAATGTATTCGAGTTCGAGTGAGAAAGAATAAATATAATATATTTGGTATATATGTTAATTAAGAATAATAATTATATTATCTATAACAATCAGAAATGGATTAACGAAATTAAATACAATCTAATTAAAAGTTCGAGTAGTTTGTGACTGAATTAATGATTAGTGACTCTACGATTTATTATCCTCTTTAAAATCGACTTATAAGAAATATATTAAAACATAACGAAAGTTAATAATGAGGGAAGATTATTTCTCTATTTTGTGACGCATGTCTTCAAAGTATTTACAGTGTACGTTAGTCTTGCTTTACATATCTTCACGTTTAAGATACCTATAGATATTTTATTGGTGAATCCAATGTCATTTAGATTAGTTTAGGTTGGTCTTTAGTTTACTAACAACACATGAATTAGTATCGCAAAGATGACATCTAAAAGTGATCGAGTTTTAGTTTGTATTCATTATTTATGTATTATCTCACATGGATAGTTCTTTCTGTGTGGATCACAACATTGCACTCCTTTGAGAAAGATTTGCAAACATTCGTTATGTCATTCTTTGAAATGATTCATTTTATAACATTGAAGTGGACGATTATTAATATTTAATAATTTTCTAACCAGAATGTTGGGGTTTCTCTCCAATTTTTATCAAGCTAGCTTAGGCCAGCTTGAGATTTCGGAGACTTGGTAGTTTTAAATGGTTTCACTTTCTTGAATTAGAGTTAAATTGATGATCGCGAATTGCTGTTGGACTACATTTTATGGTTATAATTTGTGAGATGACCAGGAAGCACAGCTATTACATACTATGCACGAACTTGACTAACTTCGATATTGGTGCGATCCTATTTGTGGTTTGATATTGCATGTGATCATTTAGATGGACTTCTACTCGTTGAAAAGACAGTGAAGTGGATTTCTTTCCAACATGTTTTAAATGTTCAAATAAACACATTTTGTTTTAACAATGTGATGAATGACCCAGTGTAAAATGTACCAAGAGGAGCACGTTGGCGGGTGGAGAAATGAATAAATAATAACAAATTAAGTATGAAATATAACTCAAGAATGTACAAAAAAGAGAAACAGTCATCTATCTTAATAATAATAATTTTTGATTAAATTGAGAGTCGCAGACCTATATGTAAAGGTAATATATTTAATTTATAAGTGGAAAATCAAATTAATCAAATTCATTAAACTGTACAGTAAACTGTCTGCAGTACAGATAAATAATGATTCTTAAATATCATAAACCGAAGTATAATAAAATAACTCACTTAACTGTAACATTATCAACAATACTAAGGCTCAATTTAATTATCTGAAATATTATTAATTGAAGGCAGGTGTACCACATTAAATATGTAAATAAGTATATCCATAATTTTATCTTATAAAAATATCACGTATATTGTCAATTGGTACTTGTAGAACCGAAAAACTAACATGATAATAAAATATATAACAATATGTAAAAATATTTTAGATTATAATTCTGTATAAAGTCATATAAAAAATATGATACACAGACTAAGAAAATTAAAATCTAGAATAATATATATTTCAATATAAACATTTTAATATGTATTTGTATATTACAATTTGTTTTTAGCAGTGTTCTATTCTCATAAATGAATAAATTAAACTTCAATTTATAGCCACTTCAATGAATCACAATGAAAAGCTATAAAAGCTTGTACGTCTTTAGGATTTACTACAAGAGCTGAATGTACTGGAAAATTAAATCAAAGAAACAAATCATATTAATGAGTTAGTCTCTTATCATAATTTTACAAATCATTAGTGTTGTAAATCTGTTCCAAAACTGTCTTCCGCGCAGAAGAAAGCTAGATTCGCAGAAGCGTGCCGCGAAGCTCTAAAGCATTTTAACTCGTCTGCTATAGTTGAAGACCACAAACAGCTGTGTGCTTAGGTAGATATGTATTTGGAAACGAACAGTTCTAAAACTTTCTGGAGCCAGGTACAAACCGCGATTCCAGAAAAATCAATCACTCAGCTCAAGGAATACTTCCAGAAGTGCTTCTCCAAAGTCAAGTACGAAGAAAGTATATCGGATGAAGACAAAGCTGTTTTGAAAGAACTATCTAGTTAAATGAAAGATAGCAGACCTGCGTAAGTTACTGACCACTTCATAAAGTGCCGACAAAGTAAGCCGTACTTTAAAAGAACTATTATTATGTTTGTTGTCAGTTTGAGAAAATGAATTTTGGTCGATAATCTATGTAAAGAAATCACAAATATATTTATAAGATTTTGTTGATGACACGTTTGAAGGGGGTAAACAGAGGTAGATTGTCAGAGAAAACACGCCTTTAACTGAGTAATAGTGCGAATTAAATAATTGAAGTAATTTAAAAAGAGATTGTATTTTGTAATCCAATTAGTAACTATGTTTAGTATATTGTCTGTCTATCTATTACTATATTATAATTAACTAACAATAGGGTGAGTTTGCACTGCCTCATGTAAATGTACAAATGAAATAATTTTTTGTTATAATTATATATATATAATTATAACATTGAAAATAGATGATAATATTATATTTTAGAAATTTGCAAGTCCATTTTCACTCCCAGAATATGAGTTTCGAGGAAACTTTAAACACACTGCGAAAGCAGATTAAAAATAAGCAAAATGCGTAGGAAATGAAGCAGACAATTGAAAATTTTACTCGCCTACCACAGGCAGCTGATGTATGTGCTCGTTTGCTCCAGGCTCCTGCTGTTCAAAATAGTATTCTTACGCAGGCCATGTCCTAGTTGGATTCTGATGTGCCATTAAATCATTAAACAGCGATTTAAATATTATCCGAGCTTCCAATGGCAACTTTGGACACCGGTAAAATTTTGTCCAGTTATGCGGGTTCTTTGGGTCCGCTGTGCGACTTTGTGCAGAAGCTGGTTTAAACTGAGCTGTCGGAGGAGTAAACAACCCTTATTCTGTCCGCGCTGTAATCCGCGTCCAAGAAGCCTGCAGATATCAGCGCGAAGACTTCCTTTGAGTCCCTTCTGTATGTTTTAACCCTGCCCAACCCGTAATTATTATAATCGCTCGACCTTCCAGCCCCAGTCATGCGCTCAGTAAAGATGAAGCTGTCCAAAAAAGCAAATATTGTATTCGAGAACGTGGTCCCAGATATTGAAGTCCAAACGTCCTATTTCACGTTTGAAAAGCAATTACCCGAGAAATCAACGTCGTCCGCACAAGAATTCAGCATTCTATACAACTTTAAGAACGGGTTCTCCATTTTGCAAACCGGACAGCTCCTGAACTGCATTTCAGACAGCTCAGACAAGAATTTGCTCCTGAAAAAGATGATGAACGAACAAAACAACAGCAACTTGAACCTGGTTTTAAAAATCCTGTTCAGGGAGGTGAACAAACTAACGCAGATTAACGCAGAAACGGTTCAGAACGCACTCAAGATGATAAAAGAAGCCGTAAGTCACCAAAAGTTCGATTTCCAAGCCACATTAAATTGCTAACTGGATGAATTTAACAAGTTGGACACAGAAAACGCGCTGGACGTGCACAAAATGCTGAGTATTAAAGACTAAGACTCACTGATTAAAAAATAATTGCTCATGCTGTACTAACTGTTCAACTCACTGCTGATTCAAAAATAAATCCAGTTCACCACCGAAAATCTGTAATTGCTGTTCGAAATACACTAATAACTAATAATCCTCTCAATTGAAACCATAAAACCAGCATGCGAGCTCGCGTTCTCACTTGAGGACGAAATAGAATGCTGCGGACCAGTAAGCTAATTCACATCATGGCTGTTCAAATACCCATTCGACCTACTTCAGCTAACCAGAGACCAATTCTTACAACCATTCAAAATGAACAAAAAATCACAGATCGCATTCAACTACTTCGAATCGATTGTTCTTGAAACAAGCAAATTCAAGAATATCGTAAACGCATAGGATATTCTTCTATGCGCATGCGCCTTCGCATTTAATATAACAGCAAGTTAAACCGGAACAAAATTCTAACAGTTAACAACTGAATAAGTTGATCAGTTCTTGAAAGCACCTAACACAGAATATTAATCAACAATAAACGCAATTCGTGTATTTTCAACAGCCCCTGACGTACACAACTCAAATCAAACCAAGTTTAATTCATATTTGGGCTTCTTCAAATCAATATTGCAATTACTTGATCTTAAATACATGCCATACTAACAACTACTTATGGGCTGGTTCATGGACTACTCCAGAACGAATACAGGTCCAATATAATATGCTCTATTTTAGGCATGTGCAGGATAAGATTTCGTCAACATTAATAACTACATTTTAAAGGGTTCAAAGAATTAAAAACAACTCGTTGAAATATTCGGGCGGTTAACTGAGGCTCAAATCGTTTCCTAGGCAGATCAAAACGCAGATTTTTAGACACTTGACAGCACTGTTGAATAGCAAGTATTCTTTGAAACACTAAACTTGAAGAAACTACCAGATTTTGAAAAAGTTGACTTCTACAGACGTATTAATATTTATAGCTAATTGATAGACCAAGAAGCTAATTTCGACCTACTTGTATCATAATTCGTATCACACTTCAAATTAGTTAAACAATTTAATATTAAACCTGAACTATTATAATAGTACGTTTAATGGATTACTAAGTTCCAAGGTGTAAATCCATTATATGTTAAGATACAATACATTGAGCTGCTAGAAGTGCTCGCATCAGATTATTTCTGCAAAATATTTGATTATTCAAGTCAGTTTAGTATTGCTCAGAACGCAAGTGAAATAGCCACTAACTTTTACTAAGGACAGATTAATGAGGAATATCTTAACAAACTGGACAAGATACTTATCTTAACAGTATTTAAAGACCTTATGAAGAACACTCAACACATACAGCTTTAAAAGGATATCCTCACATAAACCAGCAACGTGTGCATGCAAATGAAAAATAATCAAGGTATTCTACACATTATTGTTGAACTACTTGACGCGCTTTGCTCATCCAATAACTTCTTATTAAAGAAGATATAAATTAAAGATGTTGCCGAAGCCATTTCAGATTTCTTGGAACTTGGGCCAAAGTATACTCAATAATATTTGGATGCCTCTGAAGACAATATTAGATCTTAAATAGCTTTCAATTTCAAGAATTACTTGGCTGAAGTATTTCGTTTGACCGAATTTTTCCGTTTTGTACCTGAAATTCTAGTCTTGATTGGAATGAAGCAAGTTGTGTGCTTAAAATCTGCGAATGATTTGTAGAAAACAGCGTTGGGTTCTGTTCTCGAGATTTTGCTTCGTTCTGAAGTGTTTTAGGCGTGTTTCATCAAAAATGAGCAGCAACCAATATTATTTGAGACTTTTGCAGTTCTTCAAGGTGCTGTATTTCAGGCAAACACGGAGAAGTCATTATAGCTGATTTAGAAGCTAGTGCAGTTAAATAAGTCTCACTAGGCCGTGCTTGACCTCACTTGTTAGATTGTGTCTGGACTGAACACAGCTGAGCCGAAGTAGGTGTAACCGTATCTTTCCTTGTTGAACGAGCTTGCTCCTCAAGTAAGTGATGTTATATTCCACCAGAAGATCTGCGATTTCCTCTTCAAGATTGAGCTCGAGCACGTTGAGAGCCGGGTGATCAAGGAGCAATTATTGGAGAACATAATTCTGCTCTAAGATTCAGTTTCTTAAATATCCAATATAAAGAGAATGATTTTGCAAACTTTTCCAATGCAGCTTCGAGTAAATCAGATGCGTTTACTCATAATCACCCGTTTGTCATTCAATTTCGTTGAGCATTTGGAGAAGGAATTGTTTGATTTGTTCCAACGTTTGAATGGAGGAACCGTTTTCAGAATCATTTCCTCCCAATTTTTATTCGAGCACTGGAAAATAGAGTCCAAAAAGAAGCTTGCGAACGCAAACTTGCAATTCCACACGTATTAACTGGCCGAACAGGCCGTGTTCAACGATTTTGGAGCGGAAGGGTAGCCAGAGCTGCTTTTTGACTTCAGCGGAGACTACTGGTGCTACAAACCAGATTTCACCAATTATAAGTGCGATATGATCGGAGATGAGAAGATGCTGAAGAAGAGGCTCTACGAAATTGTACTGTAAAAGCTGAAAGAGATCAACGACATCGAAAATGACATGTTCATCAACACTTAATACTTGAAGTACCTCGAAATGCAACCATCAGAGCAGAGAACTATATTCACAAACTTCTTCTACACGTACAAAACAGAACGAAAATACCTGAAAAAAGTCTTCAAAATCACCTGCGAAAAACTCATCAGAGAACCAGAAAGACTAACAGAATATCTGAACGCTATTGCCGAAGAATTTAAATTTGAGTGAGAAAGAGAGTATATATGAAATATTATTACTGTTGTGAGATTATAAGTCGTAAACACAAAATAAACATCAAAATATTTTTCATTTATGTTTCTTACAGTTTGTTTCATATTAATTATTACATGAAAAGTTTTCATTGAAAACTAATTCATCTCCGCATATACACGACGAACATCACCAGAGTTCTTTTGAAATATTTATTACAGTTATTACTTAGTTTCAGGAAATGACTTACTACTTCGGCTGGTTTATTGTCTTTCATTTGAATAGAAAGTTGTTTTAGTGTATTTTTATCTTCTTCGCTTATCTTAGCTTCATATTTCACTTTTGAAAAACACTTTTGATAGTATTCTTTTAGTTAAGTAGCCGATTTTTCAGGAATCAGTTTATGCACGCTGGTCCAAAACTAACGTTGATTGAGTGAGATATTATCGATTTGTGAACAAAGCTGCATGTTATCCTCAATTTATATCATGGGTTAAAATTATAGAAACACCATCTTACATGCGTCAACGAACTTTTATTACTTCAAGGCGGTAGAAGAAATTTGTGCAGGTGATTTGAAATCTTGCAAAACTGAGTTCTAGTTCGTAGTGTTTGCAAACGATTCTTCGGCTGAATTTATACTAACCATTTTGGACTCCAAAACACTAAGTTCCTGGAGCAAACTCTGAAGACGTTTTAGTTTTTGTAACATCTCAAAATGATTCATTGGAGTGGAGTGAGAATTGATTTTTGTTTGAGATACATTATTTCATAAGCAAAAATTATTATTGATTTTATCTTGCATTTATGTATTTGTAAAAGAATTGAAAAATATAATATTTCGCGTATTTGTAAAAAATACCATACGTATATATATGATATGTTAAGATATGTTAAGATATACATTTCATGTTAAATCTATAATTAAAATTCATTTATATATTCATTTAATATATCTTTCATTTAATATAATAATATCATTTAATATTTCTACATTACCTCGAATTGAGACACCCACCCCTCTTCACTACAGACACCCGAGGTGCTCAGATACAGACACCTTCGATATTTATTAATAAAGGTGTCTGTAAGTGAACTGTAAAAGGGGTTGTATGTGAATTTAACATTGAATTGAAAATTACATCTATTTTGTATTTACTAGATATTAGAGCTTTTGAGCTTTGTACCATAAAAATATTATATGCTACTTAATTCTTCTATATATTGGTAACTTATGCAAAATACATCAATATACTAGAAATTTGCTTAAATTTTCAGAATATTTCTTGTCTGTAACTGAAATAGAAAACCAAATCAGACACAAGAAATATACCAAACTGAGCCAGATTTGCTCTCATCTATAGACACTGACTATTTTTGAAACTGCTCGGGTGTCATTATTTCAAAAAATCAAAAATTATTGAACAACTGATACTAAAGATTACTGATACAAAAGATTTTTTTATTGTGCATGATTCTGACTATGTAAGTTTAATCAGTTAACTGATTGTTGATTTTATATACTTGGTAGGTGTAAGAAGTGGTATGATTTACAACTTTTGACCATATTTTCTTTCTATTCAATAAATACTATTGAATTTCAAACCAGCTTCTTAAATACTTGTTGAATTTGTGTATAATATAATTTAAAGCATTAAATGATTGTATTCACTAAAATTAATTGATTGTATATTTAGTGTTCAACAGCAGTGCATATACTACAGTAAATTATATTATGTTTAAATCTAAAACTCACGACATCAATTTTAATGATATATATGAATGATATAAGAATGATATATGAATGATATATATGAATCACTTCTATAAATAAAAACACAAGAATTGATAACTTAAATTTTTGATTGGATTTGTTATTTTCAAGAAGTGAAATGTTCTTAAACTTAATATTATATATTTATGTATATAATTAGCAATTAAAATAATAAAATTCCAAACTAATAATGATTTTTGCCTCTAATTTTAATGAGCTAGAGTTTTCAAACAAGTCAATCCGTGGTCATTAGTTTCGTTGTCATTAGCACGAATTTCAGCTATTCCATGATATCATATTCAAAGGTATAGCGCTGACAGTTGACGCTGCAGCAAGTCTTAAAGTAGTCAAAACGGCTGAGTCCCCAGTTTCTATTAGTGACATCTTCGCTGCTCTTGATTCCGTCTATTGTATCGGCACACATTGCTATTTGAATACAATAAAAGTGCACCACTCCACTACATTCCAATCAAGTCAATGCTAGAACTAGCAACGATTTGAACAGCTAGCCCACAGAAACACACTCAAAAATCCCAACACGGGGGTTAAATGGTGCATTTGCGAAAGAAAACGTAAGACATGGTGTTGAATAGTCGAGAAGAATGACTTGAGTGAAGAAAAGCTTGTACTTGCTATTTATCGCGTCCAAGAGCCGTGAAAAGTATAATTCGCCGATTTGTGAGGCTAGGTACCGGGTTCAAACGTTGCTAGCTTTTCATTGTGGAACCGATGATCGTAGTAGCATCCAAAGACAGCGCACAAAGTTAAATTGCACAAAAAGACTCCAAATACACGGCGAATCTGGAATATTAGTTTATAAATCACACCTACCAATCTATTTGAAGGCATTAAGTCAATGTTGATCATTCAATAAATAATAGTAGGCTTATATGAAAGGCTACAACGCCGTAACACGCTGGCCACGCGCTGAAGCAGTACTCACAGATGTAAAAGTATTGAGAGGAATCAGCATGGTTTTGGGAGCACAATGTGTCATCGGAGCCCTCAGCTAAAATGTAGATTCGTTGCTTCGATTAAAAACGCACCTTCCGGTATATAAATAAACAAATGTTGGATCTGTGACTGCAATTTCAAGTGAACACAAGAGAAACGTGTACTGTAGTTTGCAAGTAAAACAATGCAGCAAATAAAGCAAATGATTACTTTTTAAAAAGATAGCGCTGACAGTTGACGCTGCAGCAAGTCTTAAAGTAGTCAAAACGGCTGAGTCCCCAGTTTCTATTAGTGACATCTTCGCTGCTCTTGATTCCGTCTATTGTATCGGCACACATTGCTATTTGAATACAATAAAAGTGCACCACTCCACTACATTCCAATCAAGTCAATGCTAGAACTAGCAACGATTTGAACAGCTAGCCCACAGAAACACACTCAAAAATCCCAACACGGGGGTTAAATGGTGCATTTGCGAAAGAAAACGTAAGACATGGTGTTGAATAGTCGAGAAGAATGACTTGAGTGAAGAAAAGCTTGTACTTGCTATTTATCGCGTCCAAGAGCCGTGAAAAGTATAATTCGCCGATTTGTGAGGCTAGGTACCGGGTTCAAACGTTGCTAGCTTTTCATTGTGGAACCGATGATCGTAGTAGCATCCAAAGACAGCGCACAAAGTTAAATTGCACAAAAAGACTCCAAATACACGGCGAATCTGGAATATTAGTTTATAAATCACACCTACCAATCTATTTGAAGGCATTAAGTCAATGTTGATCATTCAATAAATAATAGTAGGCTTATATGAAAGGCTACAACGCCGTAACACGCTGGCCACGCGCTGAAGCAGTACTCACAGATGTAAAAGTATTGAGAGGAATCAGCATGGTTTTGGGAGCACAATGTGTCATCGGAGCCCTCAGCTAAAATGTAGATTCGTTGCTTTGATTAAAAACGCACCTTCCGGTATATAAATAAACAAATGTTGGATCTGTGACTGCAATTTCAAGCGAACACAAGAGAAACGTGTACTGTAGTTTGCAAGTAAAACAATGCAGCAAATAAAGCAAATGATTACTTTTTAAAAAGATAGCGCTGACAGTTGACGCTGCAGCAAGTCTTAAAGTAGTCAAAACGGCTGAGTCCCCAGTTTCTATTAGTGACATCTTCGCTGCTCTTGATTCCGTCTATTGTATCGGCACACATTGCTATTTGAATACAATAAAAGTGCACCACTCCACTACATTCCAATCAAGTCAATGCTAGAACTAGCAACGATTTGAACAGCTAGCCCACAGAAACACACTCAAAAATCCCAACACGGGGGTTAAATGGTGCATTTGCGAAAGAAAACGTAAGACATGGTGTTGAATAGTCGAGAAGAATGACTTGAGTGAAGAAAAGCTTGTACTTGCTATTTATCGCGTCCAAGAGCCGTGAAAAGTATAATTCGCCGATTTGTGAGGCTAGGTACCGGGTTCAAACGTTGCTAGCTTTTCATTGTGGAACCGATGATCGTAGTAGCATCCAAAGACAGCGCACAAAGTTAAATTGCACAAAAAGACTCCAAATACACGGCGAATCTGGAATATTAGTTTATAAATCACACCTACCAATCTATTTGAAGGCATTAAGTCAATGTTGATCATTCAATAAATAATAGTAGGCTTATATGAAAGGCTACAACGCCGTAACACGCTGGCCACGCGCTGAAGCAGTACTCACAGATGTAAAAGTATTGAGAGGAATCAGCATGGTTTTGGGAGCACAATGTGTCATCGGAGCCCTCAGCTAAAATGTAGATTCGTTGCTTCGATTAAAAACGCACCTTCCGGTATATAAATAAACAAATGTTGGATCTGTGACTGCAATTTCAAGTGAACACAAGAGAAACGTGTACTGTAGTTTGCAAGTAAAACAATGCAGCAAATAAAGCAAATGATTACTTTTTAAAAAGATAGCGCTGACAGTTGACGCTGCAGCAAGTCTTAAAGTAGTCAAAACGGCTGAGTCCCCAGTTTCTATTAGTGACATCTTCGCTGCTCTTGATTCCGTCTATTGTATCGGCACACATTGCTATTTGAATACAATAAAAGTGCACCACTCCACTACATTCCAATCAAGTCAATGCTAGAACTAGCAACGATTTGAACAGCTAGCCCACAGAAACACACTCAAAAATCCCAACACGGGGGTTAAATGGTGCATTTGCGAAAGAAAACGTAAGACATGGTGTTGAATAGTCGAGAAGAATGACTTGAGTGAAGAAAAGCTTGTACTTGCTATTTATCGCGTCCAAGAGCCGTGAAAAGTATAATTCGCCGATTTGTGAGGCTAGGTACCGGGTTCAAACGTTGCTAGCTTTTCATTGTGGAACCGATGATCGTAGTAGCATCCAAAGACAGCGCATAAAGTTAAAAAAGACGTACGGCGCGCTTCAGACGCAGTTCTGCCTGCAGATTCGAATGGAACTGTCGGTTGGGTAGAGCTGGTAGAACTTGGGACATGAAGATACACATTTGAACTTGCTTACATGCGTTATAATTTATTCGACAATAAATGAACAGTAATTCTTGCAAACGGTGCCGTTCAAGAACGGATATGCAGCTGGACAAGACGAAACGCATTTATTCTTTCTCCAACGACATGTTCAAAGCGGCACACGAGTCAGAACACCAAGGCAGAAAGACACGCAGCTGAACTTCTTCCCAGCCTACTAAACGAAAACAAGCCGGCTGGAGGTGCACTGGATTCTTCCGTCGGCGTCGGATAGGGTATATTATATGTTATAATAGTTGACTAAATAAAGCTTTTAAAAGGCGGGTTCCGAAGTTGGATGGTGCATATTAAATAAAATAACATATGATGAGTGAACTGTCACTTTCTTCTTCTGATGCAGTTCCAAACGACTTCTGAGCCGAATGATACTTCTTTTACGAGTCTTTCTTGGATGACTCTTTTGATGAGGTCTTTAACGTTTTGTTGGCTGCATTTGAACAGGTTTACGAGTAGGCATGCGGCTGTGTATGTTTCTTGGCTTGGGTTGCCGAGGTACATGGATATGTTGGTGACGATGAGGTAGCTAACGTCAAATGTGAGGTCTTGTGTGAGTTTTACGGTGTATTGGAATCCTGGTGTGGTTTCGAAGAATACTTTGCGGTTTTGTTTGTGTGTTTGTTTAATTAGTTGGTAAACGAATCCGGTGATTACGTTAACGTTCGCCAGGTTGATTCCCATCGCCTCCTTGAGCGTGCGGACGAGCATCATGTACTTCTCGGCCGAGTACTCCTCAATGTTGAACTCGACCCCCTTATAAATGTAAAAGTGCTCCGGAACGTCCGTTTCTGGAATACTCAAAAGTCCAGTGTAACAATCCGTTCTCGTTTTCTGTTTGTTAATTGGTAAAAGTAAATTCCTCAGCTAGTTTGCGAACACAGGAACGGCCTCTTGAACGTAAATTCTGGCCCAGTTCACGAATTCTGGGCAGTTTTAACGGAGCAGATAAAGTAAACGGAGGGTCCCCTGGTAAATGACTGGGTAATTCGAGCCCTAAAATGAACCTGGTTATTTAATAAACGCTTACAAAAAGAATATTAATGAGCGGAGGAGGTCGGCGTATGCGAGCCAGAGCGGGTTGTTGTGCGCGCACAGAGGGCTTTTTGCGGTTAAGATGTTCAAATCCGCTGTTTGATCGAGAGTTTCCGGTTCAAAACGCACTTTTAGGGATTAAAGTAGAGTAGACTCGGACATGAGGCCCAGGAAGCTGAAACTGAATTGAGGTAAGAGCTGTGGCTTCAATTAACTTAAGAAGCCGCAGAAACAAGTCGCGAAGGACAAATTAGATCTTGAATTCAATAAACCAGCTTGCAAAACGAAAATTAATCTAGGAACGAGCACCGAGCAGGTCTGAAGGAACTTCTCCTGCGTCTCGGGCCTCTAAGCTTCCTGAATTAACAATGGAGTCTTCAACAAATCGTAATTCGCATAGGCCTCCAAACACTCCACCTTTTAATTAGAAGTTACCTGCACTGACTGCATTACTGAAGTGAACTAAACAACCCTGTGCAAAATCAACGCGAGCAACTCGCGCTTCTACGTCTACTCAAAGGCAAAGTTTTCAACTTGCGTTTGAATCAAGTATATTAAGAAGGAAGCCAAAGAATCGATTTACGCGGTCTCAATTTACTTGGTTGGACCCATCAACTACTCCAATAACTACTACTCGATTTAAAAGAGCAGAATGTCTATAACACGCATCATTTACAACTTTGATGAGCCAAACTCGGTCTAACTCCTGAAATAAGCAAAGTAACGAGCCAGTAATGCGTTTGCAGCAGCTTGAGACAAACTCAAAGGAAGCTTTGACTCCAAAACAATAAATGCATTAAATAACTCCTTTACAGTTTCAAATAACTTACCTGGTTCTACATCTTTTTACGGTATTGATCTTAAAGTCAGGTAAACACGGATATACTAAGGAATAAAGGAAGCAGCGCATTCATATGATTGAACATAAAACTCATTTATGTAATTCATTAAAATATTAGTTGTCTTGTAAGTTGGACCTGAATAAATCATATTCTCGTTCAAGCTTAAATTGTACTGCAAGTCACAAAGAGCACTAGCACAAGCTGACATTGTTCCAACAAGCTTATAAATCAAAAAGTCAGGATTGACCGAAGATTTAACTAAATTAAGTACTTCTTTAGTGTAACTGGTAAATTACGTGGTGAATGACTGTTGAATAACTGACTCATCTAATATTTCGTATTTAATCAAATTTAGGACATATCCCTCGATAGCATCAGCAGCTTAATTTTACACTGTTTTATCTTAAATTAAATCTAACTACACAGAGTTTTATAAGGTGCTTTCAAATGCTATTTTAACGGCAGTCTTGAGCGATTCGGTTTCTTTATGAAGTTGGTGTTGTTTGAAAAATTACAAACATACTTGAACGTAGGCAAAAGGAAGAGATTAATTCAATTTTACACATTGGTTAGCTGTTATATGGTTGGTAAGTTACTATTGAGTTGATGTGAAAGTATGATGTATTTTCTAATCATCGGTGAACTTTTAAAGGAATTTGGCTTTAGATTCTTATTGAACTTAAAGGTATTTCTTGTACACATCTTCTCTTTATTAGAATTGAGCACTTATTTGGATCTTGGTTTTATCATTTTGTCTTTCTGCCTTCAATCCGGTCATCGATTCAGAAGAGAAAGTTACACCAGTAATAGCCCATTGATATAATAGTCTGGCGGTTTCTACGGCCCAGTTTTTATCAATTTTGTATGCATCGCTAAGGCACTGTTAAAGAAGTTTTAAGCCGACTATTATTGGATGATTAACACATAAATGATGAGTTGATATCTTTCTGCTAGCATTTTATTGAACTGCGAGTTAATTTTAAAGGCTTATAATATTCTTTATGGTCTTAGATATAGAGGCTTGAACAATTGACATTGATGCATTTTCTTAATTAATAATTTATTGAGATATTAATTTGAGCTCAGCTTGCTCATAAATTTGTTTAACCAATAATTATCTTTTTTCAAGATGCGTTTCACTTTATGCTTTGGTTAAAGCTTATTATTACGTGGTGTCTAAATCTACTTAGAAACAAGTGAACTGATAATCACATTCAAAATTGACATAAGGACGTACAAAGTAATTTTTATGCTTATAAGAAGATTTAAAAACTAACTTAGGTTCTTCTGATTTGTTGTACATGTTTATAATTTTATCGATAGCCTATTGGCTTGTGTGATCGAATTTTATCTCCTCAACTTCATGGTCATCAAATGACGAAGATTCCTGCACTTCATCTTGCAACTCCAATTTCACTGCGTTTTAAGTAATAGTTTTCTGGGATAGCATGTAGAAATGTTATTTCACTTGATTTTAGAATGTATGTATTATGGATTCTCCAGCCATCATACTAAGTTATTAAAATATTGTTTATTTAAATAAAATTTATGTTTACTCTGGAATTGATGAATCAAAACAAAACTTTTATTCGAGTAACTAACAAATATTGTTGGAAACTGGATAAAGAAGATGTGATCTCAATAAAGAAATTGAAATTTTACTTGTGCAAATTACAAACATTTCTTTATGACTCTTATCGTTAATATTGAAATTGGGAATCATTCTTTATAACATAATTGAAACAGTATCTTTAACAGTATCGGCGATACGTGGAATAGTTTATTAAATTACTGGAACCCATTTTTGTTAGATTTAAATAATTCTAAGTTATTGTAAAAGTTCTGGATTATCATACAAAAGTTGAAGAGTCAAATGAAGTGGAACTTATGTGGGGTGTTATGATTCACTCAATAATACTAAGTTTTCATTAGATTATATTTATTCAGATAAATGAAGAACAAGCTATGTTTTGTCAAGTAATTCGATACCAATTTTACATTGATTTCGTCCATCTTCATCTTCAATGATTTTAATACTTACTAAATCTTAATAGGGTACAATACCATCTGATTTGTTTAAATCTTAAACTAAATTACCGCTTAGTACTGATTCGTCTTTGTATAATTATTTAGAACTACTCTGGATATCTATTTCCACAAGTTATCTATAATTATTTTCAAGTGGTTCTAGCATTTAACATTTTTCGTTTAAATAATTCAGTGTAATAAGGAATAAACCTGACGATTATGGTAAAATGTCACACCTTTCAACCAATGTGCAAAGATAACTTGTAATGAATTTAGAAACAATAAATAATGTTTATGAGTTGAACGCAAAATCAATAATGAATAAGAAATCTAGGTCTTTCTTTGATATAAATTGAAGATCGAATTTAGTGCAATAAACTGCAAGATATTAGCCTATTCTTTCTATTTTGTTTCTTCTTTACTCAATTTATTCTTCAGTAAGAGTATAACCCGATGGTAAGTTAATTAATCTTAGTATAATCGAAATACAATATCTAAATATTAATTGATGAAGTTGTGAAGTTAATTAGCTTAACAGAACGAGTATGCGCACCAATCCATTGAGTGGTAAATTACATAATATTTACATTGCAATAAATTCAGCTACGGCATTGACATCTTTTGCTACAAGTCCTTGTAAATCATTTATTAATTGAGGTGCGTGCGATTCAAATTATTTATCATTTAAATTTTAAGCAAATAGAAGTTTATCTTTAAGTGTATCTTGTGCATTTCCGTATATTTAAACCTACGCGACTGGCTTGTAAATCATTTTTGATTTGTTTTGCACCTGTTCAACTATTTCTCTATCAAGTTAAATTGCTCTGATCACTCTGTTAGAATCGTTAACTATTTAGCTCAGATCAGATTTTCTAGCTTATAAATCTGCATTTTAAACGGCTTCTGTTGACGCTTTAATAGAGTTGGTTGTTTTCAAAGCTTTATCCTTTATATAATTGAAGTTTTCAGGTTGTAAATGCTTTTAGAGAGAAGGTGCGTTATAAAGTGCATCATAGAAGCTGAACCAGTCCTATGCGAAATTAAGTCCTTTGAATTCATCTTTTTGATTAAGATTTCTGACGGTATCAATAAAGTTGTTCAATACATATTTGCAGATGTATTCATCTTTTTGGTCATAAAGCGAGTTTATTACCAATTAAAGTAATCTTGGTTAGAATACGTCCTGAACGAGTCCTTAAGCGAGAAGTTGTCCAAGTACTTGTGCAGCGTTAATACGAGCAACTGAAGCTTTGGTGGCATCTTCTGGATATTTGTAATCGAGCAGTGCGTAAACAGCTTGGTTATCTTATAGTACGTTAACTAGGTTGTTGACGATGCAAATGTAGCAGAATCTTTCTTGTGCGTCTTGTCCTTTGAATTTCAGGTCAACTTCGAGTTAGAATTGAGTTTTGGTCTTTTGTTCGCTGAGGTAGCTTGCAACGAGTGTGCGTGCTATTTTCTTTGAGTCTGGTTCGATGAGTGACAGATCACTTCCGAGGTTAAGTTAAATGCGTGGGAAGGTAACGCTGCACATTTCAGTTGCGTATTCGAATAGTGTTTTGAGTCTGATGGAGAGTTTTGTGTCTTTTATCATGACGCGTTCGAAGTATTGTGCGTAGAATACGAGTATTCTGTAGAAGCATCCAACGAGTGATTCGGAAATGGCTGCGTCGGACAATCTAAGCAGGCCAAAGTCGTCCTCGAACAGGTAGTTTTGCTGCTTAAAGTTCGCGAGTCTCAGATTCTCGCCCAGGCTTGGTTAGCTCACGCACACCTAGTACTCTTCCCCGATCATTTTTACGTATTTCTTGTAGTAAACGCTGTTTTCGAACTGTCCATCAATTTATTTCTTGAATTTGATCAGTTTCTTCAGTAGAAATACGCAAACGGCCTCAGCGAAAACGTGTCCGAACTGCATAAACTGACCGTTCAAATATAATGAGAGGTTGATTAGTTGCCTTCCGGCTGCGATTGTGGTCATGTCGAGCCCAAAATAGAGATTTGAGGGCGATTTCACGCACAATTACAAGCATTTCTATTCTTGAGATGTGTCCAGAAGTTTACCTGTAAGCTGTGGCTGGGTGTACCAAATAGACTGCAGAGTGAAGTCAATGAGCTCAGGGCAGTTCTTGCAGATGAGCTCGACCACTGGGGTGTTTGTTTTTGTTCTGCCCTGCTTGTTGAAGTATTTGTACAGGCAGAGGGCTGAAACGGCCTTCACAAAGGGGTCCAATGGTAAGTGAGACAGGGTATAGGCGAGTTACTCACCGCATTTTTCAACCGGGTTCTGAACGTATTTGAGCACCTCCTCTTTCACCTCGAATTTTTACCCGCCGAGGAAATTTATCACGTTCGGGAAATCGGGCTGAAGTTTTATTAACTGTTTAACGAAATCAATCGAACGCCAGATGTAAATACTGGTTTGGACTATTTCGGCCGTATCCACCTCCTTCACCTCGATCGCGCACGTGCGGTTCATGTTCAGACCCTGCTTCTTCCATTGGTACGCGAACGCGTCCATCATCTGCTGCAATGGGTCCTTACCAGTGGACGTGCAGCGCGTGCGGCTAAAGTTTATGTAAAACACGTACTTCTACACGTTCAACAGTTACTCCACTTGCTTCGGCTCGAGACCGAGGCTGTGCTGCTGTTGGTACTTTAACTGAGTATTCTGCTTCTGTAATTCCTCATTCACCGAGTTACAGAGCGAAATCAAACCAATGAGTATGTTCAACCTCAATGCGCCTTGTATCTCGAACTTGTCAGAGCAAATCTACTCAATGAGCTGGAAATCCTGCTGCTTAAAGCTGCACTCAGAGCAGTAGCACTTAATATCCTGCAACCCAAATTAGGCTGAAAAGATTGTATAAATGATTTGGAGTGGGTAAAAGAACGAATTTGGAACCACAATCAACTTAATGGCTTCAACAAGCTTCACTTGACCGTATATCTGCTGCAAAACCTTAAAAATAAGCGATACGTCCCAGTTCTCAAGCTAAATTTCTTTGGCAACCACATCACTTGGATTCAAACCCAAAGATTATATTATCGTTTGAAGTGGAGTCTTTGGAACAAATGGGTGTTGATAGGTCTATGTTATAAAGAATAACAAGTCTGCGACAAATTGATTTGTTAATTATTTTTATTCTCTAAAGAGCGTTTTTAAGATGACTTCAGATAAACACACATTGTACCCATACTTTATTAACTTCTACAAAACAAGGTTTTATGGAGTTGGAAGTGGACGATTCCTCTGCTGCTGATATTTTTAATAAATTTAAACTGAGAATTACTCAGTTTAAGTCCCTGAACGTTAGATTTAAGCCGAAATTTGAGCAGCCACCGATGTTCCAGAAAGTAAATGGAACGTGTTCTTCAACTGAACATCTACACCACTTAATTCCTCCACAAAACTAAGAATAGTTTGAGGATTGTTCAATGCAATCGATAACTTGTTCATAAGGTCTGCGAAACACTCCAAACATATCAGATCACCTTAATATTAACGCAATAACCATGCGAGTGCTGTCTAACAGAATTAACGACTCGCTTAGTTCCCAAAACAACGATTCAATAATTCAAATGCGGCTGCATTAAACACTACCGCAACGCCATACGTCTGCGATAAACCCGGAATTTACTTTGTAAACAGCTCTAACTGCTACTTAGCGACAAGTTTCTTTACAAATCCTTATGCATCCAGATTATGTGTCATATTTAATAAGGAAGTGGGTGTGGTTGCTTTTCATAAAATATTAAAAAACTAATCAAATAACATATATTAATTTCTGCGTGTGATGTAATATATTATTAACGAATGAAAAGCTATAAACATTTCACTATAAAATGACTCACTTAACTGTAACCTTATCATCAGTAACATTTCATTATATAGTTAACTATTTCTATTATTATATCAAGTTAACTGAAATATGATAAATCTTATTTATTTACCCAGTTTTAAATTATTAGTATTACTTAAAAAGTCAATAATATATAATTATACATAAATCATATTTCATAATACAAAAATTCAGAAACAACAGGTCGTTCATTGATTTATTTTATTTTATACTTGTACTATAGATACACTTCGTCTATTAAATGATTGTATAATGTGCGATACTTTTGTAATATTCGATACATTTTATAAAAATTACTATTTACTAAAAATTTAATATTGCAATATTCTTAAATTGCACTCCAATGAAATTGATATCATAAGAAGATAGTGTGATCAATGCAATATAAATATTGCTTAATATTAAGAACACTAATCCACAGATTATCGTTTATCAAGTTATGATGCTTCCAGATAGTCAGTACAACTTCTTGTTTAGTCGGCTTGCCTTGAAGTTAAATATTAGGATTAATACCATTCATGAGCTGTTTATTCAAATATCTTCGCATTATCTTAAAATTAAGCAATAACGCGTTTCTTTGGTATAAATGTACCAAAGAAACAAATGTAACAAACCTGCACAAAATATCAGGTAACATTATTATCAAATGAATGAACATTTTGCTTTGATTTAACATCCAAAATAGAAAATAATAGCAAAATAGAATTAAACACCTCTTTCACAGTTTAAAAAAGAGTTCGTAATAATGCTGCGCAAACTTTTACAAATACAAGGCGAAATGACCAATAAGCAACTTTGTTCGCAACTGAAAACGTTCCTTTCGAACAACAAACAGCGTTTGTTCTGGGAATACGCTTAAATTGAAATTCCATACAAAACAAGTTTTCAACTGAAGCAATATTTTTAAAAATCGTTTTTGAGGTGCAAATTCGATGGGATAAATAACGCCGACAAACAAAGAATAAAGGAAATTACACACGCAATGCGAGAACGCAAACCGGCTGAAATAGCTGACGCGTTTATCGCAAAAAGCTAAAATATGTACTTCAGAAGAGAAGTGCTAATGCTGGTCCAATATTTTAAAAGAACTAATGAGTGAATCACAAAATATACAAAATGACCATCAATCATCTTAAAAAATGTTTAATGTTTAATAATTAATTATTATTAATCATTTTATTATATTGCATTTTATATTTTAGAAAGGAAACGTTGGGTCATAAAATAATGTGTCATTACTACATTACCTCGAATGCAGACCACCACCCCTATTCACTTACAGACCCCAAAAGTGTTCACTTACAGACCCTTTTGATTTTTATTAATAAAAGGGTTTATAACTGAATTGTATTTAGGGTCTGTAACTGAAATGCTTTGAAATTTAATTGATTTAATAGTATTGATTTTAACGTGTTTTAAGCTAAATATAAACAAGGAAACTTAACAATCTACAATAAATAATACTATTTATGTCGTTACATACATAAAAATAGCAAAAATTCAAAAATTTGTTGATATTTGAAGAAAATTTTGAAGAAAAGGGGTCTGTAACTGAAATGGAAAACCAAATCTGATGCAAGATATAAACCAAAATCAACCAGATTTGCTCTCAGTTATAGACCCTCTGCCTATTTTTTGAAAAAGGCCAGGGGGTCTGTAAATATTATTAGTAAATATTATTAAAATCTTATTAAAATTAGAGAACTATATTGGTTCTCACGGCCATTCGTTCACAGTTTAATTAGAAGATGTTTGACCGTTTATTAAAAACAGTACAGACACACTTATGATTTTTGTATAGTTTAAAAGTATAGGTATCGCTTCAAATAAAACTGATAGATTGAAGTTAAAATATTATAATAATATTGAACTAAAATGGTATTTACATGTTATAGAGCAAAATTGCATAAAACAATTCAACACTACAAATACATCAAATTACTGACTAATTATTCATATTGCTTAAATTAGAAGCAGATTATTATTACCATTCCACACAAATGAAATTTGTATTAATATACATGTGCTACTCATTCACTTTTGAAAATAGTCCAGTTACCATGAAAGATAATGGTATTTCTGTTGTAATAACAGAAAAAGGATTTGAAGATTACATAGGAAGAAACATAGACTTCGGAAATGACTTCGTTAAAAATTTGCAAATACCTGACATTAATTTGTCACTAGGTTTAGTGAATGTTATGTTCACTGATATAGTTGTCGCTGATATGTTGTTTCCGAGACCACAACTTGACTTCAACGCTTAAAATAGATTTGTTTAGTTCAAGTTTGAAGAAATAATGCTTGATATTAAGTTGCAGTTTAGAATTTAGTAATAATCGTATCCATACATTTCTGATCATGGCAGTGGTTAACTTCTTATTACAGATACAAATATGTCTTTGAATCTTGGAGCAAATATAAGTAAATCCTGTCCAAATCACATAAATGTAGATGCTTAAAATTTCAATATGAAAGTGGGTGAACTACGAATCAACTTGAATTCGTCAATGGATTTTCTAATAGAATCGGTTATAGCATTGCTGACTGATTCTATGATTTCAGTATTCGAAGAAAAAATAGCTTAGTTCATGAGAGATGCATTTGTTTAAATAGCTAACAATGGGTTAGATGAAAATGAGGAATTATCAACCTTAAAAGGTATCGCGTGCTATTAATCTCGTCACCCTATATTTTTCAATAAATTTAAACTATTTTCATCATTTAAATCAATATTTGTTGAATGACCACTTCATTTTCTAATGCTAAAATACCTATATTCATTATTTACAAAAATTTGTTTACAAAGGAATCACTGCGGAAACTATTGATAATGTGTTCATTCTTTCATAAAAGGGTATAAATCAAACTTAAATAGCAACTGAAACTGGACTAGGTGTTATGTAGGTTAGAAGAGTGGTGCAAAGAGCAATAAAGGATGAAGGCTTTTAACCAACAGTTGCAAAGGGTGGAAGACACAAATCAGATGTTACTTAGGAAGATGTTGATAATGTCAAACTAATTAACAAAGTTGGCATCAATTCTACGTATGAAGTTTATAAAGAAAGACTGCGTTGCGCTAAATTGAATCAAACTGTTAATTCATCATGTTCCCCAGAATAAAATGATGTTCTCTTTATTTCTAGCTCTCTATTTCTCTCATATAATCATTTGTTGTAAAGTGGAAATTAAAATAATATCATATAATTATGATAATATTACTAAATTTTCATTTAATAGTTGAATATATATGAATATTTTATTATGAACATATATTATAATAATTCTATCAAGAAAGAATAGCTTAATGGTTGTGACGTTAGAATAATGTCTGATTCCCCACGTGTTCGAGTCCCGTATATGGAGGTTTTTTATGGGGTGACGAGATTTTTAGCACGCCTACGCGTTGTATGAATCTCGTCATGACGAAATTAGTGAAACGCCTAGGCGTGTTAAGAATCTCGTCATGACGTGATTTTCAGCACGCGACAATCAACCTTAAAAGGTCATAACAATACTGTTGAAACTGATTAAAGATGGAACTAAATTTATATATTCGACTAGTTTTTTGAAACATATAGTCCTGGATAAATTTGCTATAGAATCAACACCACATGTTATGATTATTTACCAGTTGTTGTTTAGAAAAGACCACAATATATGACAAATAATGGTATATAATACTTTATTAACAAAGTCGTATTCTAATCATAATTTATAGAACTAGTAAAACACAATTATCTCCCCAATGACACGTTTTTTGATGTTAGCATTACTTTAGAAAAATTTGTCGCCACTGGATTATATACTACTGTAAAATATAAATAATAAGAAGGAAGTACTGAACTTAAGTTATTACTTTAAGTAAAATCCAAGCGCTACCACGTCTCTGATATATTAGACTACATTGGTTGGCCTTCAGAAGTTAGTGTAGTTGTAGATTGTATTGGAAAATGCGATAACACTGGTGACTTCATAACACTATTAAACACAGCTCTCTAAAATACTTGCCCAGATTATACCAATGGAAATGGTATTGATGCAGAAAATTGTGTTACACACTACTATTCTGAAGAATGGATTGATTTCGCTTGTGAAGTATTAAAAAGCTGACTGAAAAACCTATATAATATTAATGTTATATATTATGAAAATTTAGTAAAATTGTCATTCTTACTTATGAATAATCAGTATTGTTGAACATCACTATCTTTTACTTAACACAATCTTACATGTAGTTGTGAACTCTAGTATCTACAATGCTACATATACGTTCCATACTATATAAAATATTTCTCCCATTTTTAATATAAAGTACATATTTCTTTCAAATTAACCAGTTAGATATTAAAATATCTCTGAAATAAGAAGCAGGTAATCAATAACCTTGAATTATGTTTATTTGTGTATTTACTTATTTAAAAGATATTTGAATCCTGAAAAGCTGGTTTAGTAAACCATAGATAAGAATACTAGTGATTCATAAGGGCAAAACAATGTTATTGCAACGTAAACCAAAGTAATAGCAGAAATAATTACAAAAATCCCAATCTCTAAATATTACATAATTCAAAATATGGAGTGGATAATTATATTAAATATATCGTTTACTCACTTAATACGCACCTGGAAATTCTACAGAGTCATTGAACATCTGTCCATACTTTTAATATATGATTTTATTAATACTTCTAAATCGCTTGCTCTATTCAACCATTTTTGTAGTTCTTTATTATTATTCATCAACTGTTGTTTCAATTCTCTGTAAATAGTTTTACTTTCTATATTATTTGATTCTTCTTAATCTTCAGAGTCAGACAGAGCCTAATCTAGGAATTCATCGAGTAATTTTGTATTAGCCGTGCGATATTGTTAATTATTTTGTTCATTTACGAATGATTTTGAACAGAGAGAGTTTAGTGGTGCTAGTTTCGGTGATATTAATAACTTTGTAGATTATATTGTGGGTCTGTTTGTGTAATTGATAATTCCTGGGATATCAGAGTTGGAAGATAAAGCAGATTTATTCTACTTCATAATTATGTTGCTTTCAAGGGTGTGGTTAGAATTAATTAATTCAATATAAATATATGAAATATTGCGAAATTACTATTTATAGTGTATTTCATGTATTTCTAATTATAGAAACTGATGAAATGAAATAAACACTATAAATAAAAGCTTATATTAACTCTGACTAACAATTTACTATAAACTTTATAAACTTTCATGTCTTTTCTTGTAAAAAATGAAAAATTAGTTAAGATGTCTTATAGAAAAATATACGTTTAATGCCTATAGATATATTCATACCTTCCATATAAATTGAAACATGTGAATATTTCATGAAGTGAATATTTCATTTATTAGGGGTCCCATTTATAAGAGGGTTGACCAATGATTTTCGGACCCCCTATATAAATGAACCCAGTCTTACAAAATACCTTCATAAATAGCTTATTTTAATGATTATTTTAGCTATTTTCAACAATATTATGATGCAAAAAAATAACTTAGAAGTGAGGTTCGTCATTTATAAGAGGGTTAGGAGCTATTTTGTAGGGGCACCCCCTTATAAATGAAAAGGGACCCTCTATATGCGGATTTCTGTAGTACTAATTTAACGTGGATTTGACATTAAAATATTAAACGTCTTATTCACTTGGTATAGAAATAATACATTATTATAATGTAATATAAGATTTTTCAAAATACAATACATTACAAATCAAAATGATTATTACTGTAGCATAATCAGTAATTTAAAATTTAATAATAATATTCACTCCAAATGCTTGCAACATTTGCTTTGGCCTACGTTTACGATACGCCATCTTACACAACTCTCAATAATTGCTATTCAAGCGCGCATTCAAAATCTGAGCTAAACAAGAACCTGCGAACGTTCGCCGTCCAGCTAGTTCCCACCAATAACTCCCTTTGCAAGTAATTCACTGCTTAAATAGGGGCGAATTTAACGGCTTCCTCAACAACTTTTCCAATTGTGTCAATGATCGCAAAGGACTTCAAGTACGGCCTCACAAACGAGCTCGTTTTCCAGATTCCGGCCGGAATTGATCTGTCAATTTATCAAGACGAGAACTTCTTCTCAGTTAAAATTTTTACTTTCTAATTCGTAACTGAAACGCAATTATTGATTTACGAGGAGATAAAATCGGATCTCCAAAACTGTTTCGACGAACTACGAATTGAAATCCTCCCAGCTAGCTTGAAGCTGTTCCTGAGCCCGACCAAGCAATGCGTGATTCAAATCATCAGCAAAGCCACGAGCCCGAATATATACATTGCCCAAGCTACATTAAAATTGTAGGCGATGGAATTCGACATCGCACCGGCATTGATAACCGAGCCGTACCAAGCGCACACTGATATAACTATAAATATCCCAATTACCAACAAAATATACCTGAGCCTGATGGACGATGCGTACTTTGATAGCAAAATAGTCCTGTATTCGAAGTAGAACGCGATTTTGACGGAATTAAGGTATTAAATCCCGAATATAATCTCATCGGCCAATACCGACCTGTTGAAGGAGTCATACGTACATTTGTACAACAAGTCAAGCCTCGGTTTCCTGGTGTTGATTGGTTATGACATGACTGCGCTAACTTCAGCGCTCTCTTCGTTAACTTACACGCATATTACGTATCGTTTATCGGGTAAGATATAGATTAACATTTTTTAAGCGGTGCAAACCATTCTAAAAAACGCTCCTTTTCCGAATTCGATTGATTTTGCCTGCTCCAAGGGCTCATTAGCTGAGTAAGCTAATTGTGACAAGTTCTACGCAGCCGATTTTAACGCCGAGGAGAAGCCCTATTACGTTCTGGACATGATAGTTTACGATTAAGAAACGGTTCTTTTGGATATGAAAACAGCTCTCATTCAGTCCTATGATTGTTGGACTTCAAGTGGCCGTTTCAGGTTCAGCGAAAATAAATTGATAATTAACACGTAGTTCAGCCCCCTCTGCTCGGATATTGAGGACAAAAGCGCCGTTAACGACCTGTTCCTCGTTGACTTCAACTCGAATCATATTATGACGAAGCTGAACGCAACCGAATCTGGAATTATAAACGGAACAAACACATACACATTCGAGTGCGCGTATATTGGACAAACGTGCACAGTTTTAAAAACTGGAAAATATTCGCTCGCAGTTCAGAGTTATGCGGACGGATTTTACTACGTGAACTACGTCGACACTCAGGAATTCACTTAAAATTAATAAACCGTTTTAACCGGGAATGTTGTGGGAGGGGTGATATGCGCTGGATGTATAACATTGTGTGTGATGAAAATGGTTAAGACGCACAAAATACTCGCGCAGACTAAAAAGGAAGGAAAACGGAAAATTCAGATGGAGGCGTGATTGTTTTAATTGAATTTATTGATATTGGAGACATACACCAAAATTAAAAGTTATTATTCCTCTCTTTTTTGGTTTTGATTGTCAAAATATTGTTTATTTAAATATTAAGAATTATGGATACTAATTAGTTTGATCTGTCAAAATTTCACACATACAAATAATCATTTAGAAGCTTAAGGACGCTGCATATTCGCGAGCATTCTTCCGACACCAACTGCACACTTGTCGAGGCTGTGCTCTTCTTTAGCCAGCACTTCAACAAGTCTTTCTATTTTCCTGCTAAGCTAAAGTATCGTTTTCATTTTGTATCTGCACTCTTGCTTCATGAAATCCACTATATCTTTGTGGTCTTCGCATTCGTCGTAGTTCAGGTAGATTAGCTGTTTTGTGTTAGCTTCTGCCTTCGACGTAAGATATGTCTGTCTGCATTCGAGGTAATGTAGTATTTTGAATATTTCACTGGAAGCTATTCAGTAACTTGTTTATTTCTGTTTAAATTTTTTCTAAATGCGTTTATTTTGAACTAGTGAGCTCAGATTTATTTTTTGATTATTATATATTATTTACAACATTTTATTCTACTTGATTGATGATTGAGTTATTTAGGGCTGTGACTTGCAAATCTTGGTGATCAACTTTCGTCTCTTTATTAGCGCTAATATTTTTGTTCTAGCGAGTTAATTTTCTGCATTACATAGCCGGCTACAAATTTCCCGATTAGAACATGAGTTTAAGTTTTTCTTCCTGCGAATTTATCTGGCTGATGTGAACTTCTTCGTCGAGTAGTTCAACTTTGGCCTATTTTTCGTGTGTTTGCTGATAGCTGATCAACTCTTCTTATATTACATCGGTGTCCATTTCATACCACGTTTGCGCTTTAACTATCTTAATTCCCCTTGGAATGTGTTAAATTGATTTTAATTTTGGAATGAATTCACCAGATTCATTATAATTTTCAATAATGCAATTGCTTGACCTAACACAAGACCTGTTAGAGAATCCATTTCCAGCACTTACAGTTTAATAAGATATTTACTGATTCTGAGTCGCAGAAACACTAAGAAATTATATTTCTGTGAATTAACTGAGCTGAATTTTAACTTTGTTAAAATTTAACAGCTCGCTTTCATTGCAGGTTTACTTCAGAAGTAAACATGTAGTTTCATACGCGTACTTGAACATAAGTGATCCTAGACTGACTACGTTACGTTAACGCAAGTACAGATCGAAAGTGGAACTGATTTCGTTGAATAGGAGGTAAATCTGGGGCTTCAGTGCACAGCGCACGTAGTCTTAAGTGGATTTTAAATTGCAGTACACTAGGTAAATTAAATACGAGCTGAGCTTGAACTCACCCTACTTTAGGATCGTAGACTCGTATTACTTACAAATGTGCTAACGAAGGGACTAATAATCAAAAATGAGCATTTAACCCGTACAAGATGCAACTGCTTTTTACTCAAAATACTTGAACATGGTTAATATACTTTTAGCCGCCTTCAGTTCCAATGCAGACAAATCGTCCGAAATTACGAGTTGCATAAATTGATGTGAAAATATATTTGTTTCACTTTAAGTATCACAATATTATTAAATATCATAACCGAAATAATAAAGAATGAATGATATGATAAGAATGATATATTAATCAACCTTGAACGACTTGGATTGGCTTGTTCGAAAATCAGGTGTCAATTAATAGAAACAAAACCCGTAAGATAAGGATCCATTAGTTCGGAAGAGTTAACGGAGATAGTATGTTATATTATTGATCTTGTTTAAAAATGAAAGGTGAAATCGAAAAAAATGGACCAGTATAGAACAAGTTGTATTATTTCATTAATATCTGTAATTTACTGTGATATATGTGTCAATCAAAAGACTAAAGAGTGATTTATGATTATGAAGAAGTAATATATATATCGGACACAAAGACTATTTCAATCATCCAGTCTTCATAGATATCATTAATTAGACTAGATGCGGACAATAAATTTAGTAATATATATCGGCTCACTCTTTTGGTACATCTCAAAAACATCCACTCAATAATCAATTACTTCAATCACAAGAAACATTTAAAAATGCTATATTTTCATCTTAACGCGTAATAGTAAT